>BSSO01002309.1:0-19746 GCA_030267885.1 Mesembryanthemum crystallinum | reverse complement strand
CATTACCGCCATAACAACTTCAACACCAACAATCCCAAAACACCACCACAACGACCAGATTCACCACAATCTCCGTCAACAACACCGCCACCAACTAACTATAACATTATTTGGGAAGTGGAAACATTATTTGGTATCATAGAGGGGGGAGAGAGAGAGAGAGAAGGTAGTAGTCGTATATACCTGCACTAAAGACACCGAAAAGTAAGCTCCCGCTCGAATCACAAAATCCTCTACTGCAAAATGAAGTGCACTGCATATATAAAAACAATAGTAATGTGAGACTTAGGGCACTAAATAAATACCTCTAGGAAGCGTTTGGATACGGGTATTCAATTATCATGAATTTAATTCTAGAATTCAAAATCAAAGAATTCAATTCCAAATCCAGTGTTTGGTAAATCTTTGAATTTAAATTCTTATATAATTACCTTTGTCAAAAAAAAAAAAAAATTCTTATATAATTTCAAATCCAAATTTGGTGTTTGGGAAAGTATAAGTTCAAGCTTAGAATTAGCATTTCATTAGCAAAATAATAATCCTAACTCCCTCATTAAGGAAAAGGAAAGAAAAAATTCTCTCAAAGATTCCAAGATCTGGAAATAAGAGAGATATCAAATTGAAATCATACCAATATTCAATCAACAATAAATTTTGATAAAATCAAATGAAACAATAGGAATGATCTCCAATATCTGATTACAAAAACAAACAAAGCCAAAAATTCAAAGATCAAACCAAAAGTGTTGAATTCTCTCTCCTAGGGTTTCAAATCTCCAATCCTTTAAGTGCTGCTTGTTGATTCTAGTTTTGGCCTTACAATCTTCTTGTGACTTGCTGGTTTCTCTGGGATTTTGATCATATATGGGCTTATATTTTGCTGGGATTAAGGTTATTTGATCATTTTCTTCGAGTTTATTTGGGAGAATACAAGATATTCAAGCTGGGTACATCAATTGGAAGTCAAGTGTTGTGGGTGATATTTGGCTTGGTGTGTGCTGTGCTGAGATTATTGCTGTTAGTATTGCTGTGACTTGGGGCTGTTTTTCTATCCTATTATTGCTATATTGTCCGGGGTTAAATGTGATGGAGTTTAGAGATAAATTGCTTTTGTTGAGTTATTGTGTATGCTCATGAACTAGAGCTATAAGTTGATCAAGAGCAGGATATGTTGCTGTGAGTTTGTCTTCTTGATATTAGCTTCTTGCTGGGTTCTTATCCTCTCTTCTCTCACTTATCTTACCATCTAAATACCCCTTGTATCTATCTCAGCCCCACCTTCTTTATCTCTCTCAAGTTCAGCACACCATTCACTTGATTTAGTTTCCATTAAGCTGATTTCTTGATAGTGAGCATTCTGTTTTTGCTTCCTAAATACATTCCCCTACCTCACACTCTAACCCAAGTCCACAAAGAGCCCCCTTCAAACCAAACACAAGACCACCCTAAACACTTCCCATATCTCCACAAACAGCCATGAAACACAAACCATCATGCAAAAATCCACACGAAAAAAACAAAATAGCATAAGAAGATTTGTTTAACAGCAGAAAATTAAAGACGTGCATAGACCACAAGCACCCCAATCAAAACGAGGGAAAAGTATGCACCAAAATGAAGTCCAAAATCTGTTCAAAAACAAGCTGTCATGAGCAGAAATTTAATATCAAGAGAAAGAGAAACAAGACTACATAAAATTGATTCTAGTTATCAACAAGCTTTTTCTTTGAGAACATTTTATTTCATCTATGCTTGCCATTGTCACCTGTTGTGGGCTTGCGGTGGTTAATTAAATTCAGATTTGACACTAACATCAACCCATTGATTTTCTTCTTCAATCCAATTACTATGTAACTGATCTGACTTTGAGTAAAATAGATGTTTTAAAACTCTATTGAAAGATTGTTTTCTTTTTCTACCTCAGTACTTAGATGCAAAAGAAATCAATGGGAGTTGAGAATTAATCAAATACAATAATGACTTATTAACAGAAACTATGACATACTAAAACCCTAAATGTCAAAGATTCAACAAAATTTCAAGAGAATTAGCTATTTAAATTACTCCAATCACCACTGAATTACATAATAAGATTCAACTAAGTATAATATTCAATTGCAAATTTGGGAATTGTTTCGAAATTTACCTAATTACTCCAATCACCACCAATTTCAAGCGAGCAACAGAGAAGATGACACGCGAGCAACAGCGAAGATGACCAGCAGCAGCAGTCCAGGCGACCACCAGCAATCAGCCGAGCAACAGTCAGGCGACCACCAGCAATCAGCCGAGCAACAGTCAGGCGACCACCATCAGCCGAGCAACAGTCAGGCGACACCAGCAACGCGCGCAGCACTCCATGAGCAGAAACAGCGGTGAGAGAGAGAGAAATTGGGTCGGTTAACGCCGGCAAGGAGAGCGCCGGCGAGGATAATGGCGGCGAGCAAAACGGCGGCGAGCAGAACGACGATTAGCAGAAACAACGAGGTGAGAGAGAGAGAGAGAGAGAGAGAGAGAACGGGTCGGCTGATGCGAGAGAGAATGGGTGAGTGGTGTGAGAATGGAACTGAAGAGGCTGTGGAAGAGGGAGGATGAAAAGATTAAAGCGCGTGACAAAAATTTGAACAGCATACGTGACGGTTTGAAGGAACCGTTGCCTATGAATCATCATACGTGACGGTTTTTCATAAAAACCGTCGCGTATGCTTCTTACTAAAATTAATTAATGCCATAAGCAACGGTTAAACTAAATAACCGTTGCCTTTGATACCTTATGCAACGGTTTTGCAATGAACCGTCGCGTATTTGGCGTAGTATATGATACATTCTGCACTAGTGGGATGCAGTCATTAGTTTTGGTTCTGCCAATAAGGCAGATGGTAAACATAATTAGTCATGATTATGTTTGCGTGATTAGCAAATCTTTGTTCGTCAATTATTCGAAATTGTAGTTATTGTTGTACGCTAAGATTCTGGTTCGATGTGTTTCTTATCTATCTGCAAGGCATGCTACATGTTGAGGATTTGAGCATTTTTACCGTAACAAATAGTTATCTGATCTATGGCCAAGTGTCGTCTCGAACCATAACATGTTTATTATACTTGCGTACAAATTTCAAACCAGCAAAACTAACTGGCAAATAGCCAGGAGATTCAGGTGAGATCAAAGAGCAGGACATGCGCTGGGCATGTAACAAATTTCGATAGCGACTGAAGTTGTTAAGTGAGAAGTCCCAAATTGATAAAATAACAAAGCTTTGAAGTGTTTATAATTAGAGAAGTTATTTTATCCATTACCAATTTATTTTGGAGTGGAACAACGGGCCTAATTGTTAAAAATATAACAGAAGTAGTACTAGCTCTATATCGGAAAACCAAAATTTCTCTCTCCCTCCAAATTTCATGTATATAGGCACCAAAAATGATTTTTTAAATCTCTCTAATGACAACCACAATTCCTTGAGCCTTGAAGATTTTATTTATTTTTATTTATTTTTTCAGAAGTGTTTGATCCCTTTTTCGTGGATCATATAATTGTATTTGTAGTTGTAAATTATTTTGGGACTTACAATGATAATTTTTCAAATAAAAGTTAAGATCTATAAGAACTGCAGTAACAAAAAGGGATAATTTTACTGAGATATACCAAGATTTAGAAAAAATACACATATATATACCGAGGTTTCACGAAATACATTGAGGTATACTATTTTGAAAACTTTAAATAATGCAACTCATGATTTCAGTGATCGTATCAACTAAGTATACATTGGATTGAAAGAGGTAATGGTCGTGAGAAGCCATTAATTTTGAAATTGCAATTTTTTTTTTTAGTTTTTTTCCCCATGAAGGAGGGACATGTCAGGGGCGCAAAAGTATCATCGAGGTTGTTTGGAACATCTAAAAGGTTCGTTTGCCTGTGTTTGAAGTATTGCTTTTGATGGTTCCCACAACATAAATTACTAAATTTGATAACATAAATCACAAGTACCAATTAACTTTCAGTGTATTTTCCAATACGTTGGTATGCCTTAAAGTATTTTCGCTAAAACTCAATATATCTCAATGAAATTTTCCCAAATAAAAATAATTTTATCATCCACAAGGTGGGGTCGGTAGGACAAATATAAGGGAAGCACAAAACTTGTGTTTCTAAATTGGAAAGAAAAGCACCTATCTAAAGAAGAAATATGTTAGAAATTTCAATCTCTCTACACTTGCGTCTTGTTTGCTTCAAGTTAGTAAGTCAATGAATGTGAATTGAACTTGCCTAATTTGTAGTGAAATGTCCATATGATGCGTGTAGAAAAATTTAAGTACTGTACGTATACATTTTCACCAATTTGTGTTTCTTCAATTATTCCTTTATAATGGCGAAATTTGACAAAGAAAAATAAGGGTCAAGATCTGAATTCAAGATCACTTGGTTAAAATATTCCTGTTTTACCATTATTAGTTCTAGTAGTCTTTACAACGCCATTGGTGGATGTCCAAGTGATCATCAAAATTGCTCATCCAATTATAGCAAATTCTTCCATGGCAAGCCTAAAATCTCTGCTCACCATTCACTAAGGATTTTGGCTCATTTTCTTCCCTTCTTATCTCATCAAAAACCCAATTTCAATTCCTCTCAAAACCACAAATCCCCCACAAGCACAACCATCGTCGTCGAATGCATTAGGCTTATAGTTTTCACAAGGAAACATATTTAGAGTGCAAACCATAACACAAACAACCACCATATCAATCCAATAAAGAGGGAAGAAAAACAGGAAAAAATTATGGGGCGCGTAATCTTTTTCATCTTGCCTCTTGCATTTGGCCTCGTCGTTCTTCCTCACCTCACCGCGGCCCTCAAGGTTAAGAACTTGGGTGGTGCCACCGTCAAGAAGCCAATCGATGCCCAAGCTCCAATCCCAGACAACGCCCAAGGTCCAAACCCCTTGATCGAGCAAGCATGCGCTAAAGCCGTGAACAAAACGCTATGCACTCATTCCCTTAAGTCTCAACCCGGTAGCGACAATGCTGACTTAAAGGCATTGGCTTTTATGAGCCTAAACGTTACAAAGACTTATGGGTCTAAAGTTGCGAATTGGGTTAGCGACAAGCTTGAAAAGGAAGACGACAAGGACGGTATGTTGAGCCCGGGTGTTGAGCAAGGCTTGACTGATTGCGCGGAACAGTACACCGATGCCTTGGCACAACTCGATGACTCCATGGTCGCATTTTTCTCGAATGGGTTCAAGGATGTTAATACTTGGATGTCTACGGCATTGACGAATGCCAATACTTGTGAGGAGGGGCTTAAGGAACAGAACGTTGAGGGTGCTATGGGCAATAGGAATCAAGTGTTTGCTCAGTATTGTTCTAATGCTTTAGCTGTTGTCAATGAGTGGGCTAAGAAGCATTAAGATTAGAATTTGTCTACCATTAATGGTTTCTATTGTAAGGGGGGAAAATAAAATACAATATGAACAACAAAAAAGCCTACAGATTGTATTAGTGTTGTGGTGCTTTTGTTAGTTACTGCAATTTGAGATCAAAGTCTTAATCAATATACTTCAATGTGACAAATTGATGACTGGCTTTTTTGGATATCTGGTTGGTGCCATCTTCATTGGTTTCTTTTGTAGGATACAACTACAGGTATTTGCATTCGTTTTTGAAATAACTATGAACATGTTAAACAACACAGTATTCCCATGTTCTTCTCAATGTATCTCGCATTCTACATAGCTATGTTGATTTAACTGGTTGTGACTGTCACCCAATATTGTTGAACATTGCAGGCCTGCAAACAAGCTTTGTTTGTTTTTGTTTTTGTCTTTGCGCTAGGCGCTCGCACTTCCCTCGACTCAATTGACCTTTTTCGACTTTGAATATGCCTCAATAAGACCTTGACATAGCTTGACAGAGTTCATGACACTAATCCAACAATTTTTTTTTTCTTAATTTGTGAATCATAAATTAAAGACACCTCTTGGGTCCTATATTAGTTATATATGTCTAGCTGACAATCAAGAAAGATTTGTATGCTTCTATTTGGATCAAGTATAAACACTAACCCAATGTTACAGTTCGCGTATGCAAAAAGTAATTATTCCATGATCTATCAAAATCAAATTTCAAAAATTAAGATGCATATAATTAAATATGTATACTCCCTAAAAAAAATCTATGTAAAAATTTGTTTGTGCTTCATAGCAAGCCACTAGTGTATGGTATCCCTGTTTGAGGCAACCAATCATCTCCATAGACGAAGGTAGATACCGTGAAATATGATGCATCGGTAATGTTCAAAATATGGTAACCAGGCCAAGTTACTCGGTTAGTGGTACTTGAACCCGGACCCTTATTATTGTACTCTCCATAGTAAAGAGTATCAAGAGCAAAAGTACTGCCATTCCAATCTCTCCAACCAGCCGGATCCACCACATCACTCATGAATGAGTTCATGTACACCGTTCTCGAATATGGCTTCCATGGCCGCCCCAAGAATGTTTTGGTCGTGCCATTACGATCATTGGCAAGATCGGTGGCGGCCTGAATAGTGCAATTCTCAATGGATATGCCCGTATTTTGATTCGGGTCGGTTCTGCCTTGGGCGGTAATGGCGTTAAATTGATTGTCTAGTGGTTTGCGAGGATATAAGTTACAATTTTGAAACACAACAGCTGCATTGCCAAATATAAAGTCTACAGTACCGTAAATGTCACATTCTTTGTAAAATTGTCTTAAGGAGTGCACGTATAAGGTGTCCTGATACGCTTCGAAACTGCAGCTATAGAAGGTAGACAAGTCGGCCCCGTTCCTTAGAGCCACGGCTTGGTGCTTGATTGCACCCGCGGTGTTCCGAATTGTCATGTTTATTCCTACGAAGCCAGTTCCCATCACAACTGCAACAATAAGACAAACGCAAACTGAAACGTAAGCTTGGGATTCAAAATAAGTACTGATAAAATTGCAAAATCAAATTAAGACAAAGTACAAGATTTTTGGGATAGTTTTGACAATTTTAGATAGTTTTTCAATAAAAACTAGTACAACTTTTAGCTAGTTTTTCAACTCTCAGGTATTAGGAAATACTAGTATAACAATTGATTGGGCCTCTAGCTATCAATCTAAACTTTTGGACGTTAGTTTCTTTACATAGTATTGAAGTTTCAGTAACCAAAAGGTATTGAATTCGAATATGATCCTAAGACCCGTGCTCCTATAGACCTATTGTAGAGATTCTTCTGTAGTTGAACCGGACCTTCAACCATTATGCAGACATCCTTCCCCGAAATGATAGCTCAACATGTGTAACATCAACTCATGTGACACAAAACCTACTCCAACCATTACCATTATGCGTCTAGAACGTTTATAGTATTGTTTATACTCTTTTGGTGCAATAGTATTGTTTATACCGCTCTCTCTCTCTCTCTCTTTTTTTTTTTTTTTTTTTTTTTTGTGCAATAGTATTGTTTATACTTTATAACTACAAGTATATAGACTCTTGCTTTCTTCATTTTCCAATGCAATGTCCATGGGACCATGGCACCGTATTAAATTATTAATAGAACCATAGTCTATGAAGACCGACACTCAGACCTTTCTATTTAGCAAATCGGCCGACTCACATTTTTCAATCTATTGCTTTTTAATGGGTGGGATAATTCATTAGACTTGATCTGTCCAATCTTAAAAAGGGACCGATCAGTACGGACAAATTTTGATAAATTTATAAAGCTCCGACCTATCAGCCCAACCAAAACCCTTTTATCAGGTCGAACCACATGCCAACAGTCATATTAAGTCTGGTCCACATCCTACCTAGGCCCGTTTTGTCATGACTATACATTGCTGTTACATAAATGTATGGCTCCATATTTTCCGAAACGGTAGGAATGGGACACCTCTTTATCATGTAATAAAACCATATAATATAAGACATTAATTAAATAATTTTGGATCCGCAACTGAAATCATAAGCAGGCAAGCAGAGCACAGCTTACCAAATGTAGCAGAGTTGAAGGTTGTATAATTGTCAAACACACTCCGATTGCCGGTGATAATAGTCTGATTAATGCCATCACCGATCATCATAACGTACCTCTTCTTCTTATCAACAGTCACATACTCATCGTACACTCCACCCTTGACGTAAATCAAGAAGTACCCATCACTCGCATTCGTCTTGTTGGGTGCAGCCGCAACGGCGTCGTTTATAAGGGTGTAATCTTCGGTCCCATCTTGGCTCACAATGACAATGTCACTAATAGCCACCTGATCATCATCATCGTCGTCGTCATTGTCATCATCATCTTGTAGCATGAGCCCAGTGGACTCAATCTTGGCTCGGGCCTGGGCCGACATCTTAAAGCCCAACAAGGGCCCGAATGCGGGGTTCCTGCGCCCGTGGCCGGGCCTCTTGTTGGGCTTGGGGGCCCAGGCCCGGGTGAAGAGGGCCAAGGAAAGGGAGGAGAGCTTGGTGTCGTCCGACAATGGGCCAGTGAGCCCATTCCGTACGGGGCTGAGCCCATCAAGGCATGTTTGCTGGTTAGTGAGGACCCCACTAAGGAGAGTGTGTACATCATCGGACTTCATTAGTGGAAGGGCCTTAGAGGTGGAGCCCACGGCTTGGAATGACGTGGACAAGAAGTCAAGATTCAGCTCGGCTAGGAGCTGGCAGTCTTGTAGGGCCCGCACCGCGGTCGCGGTGAGGTGGGCCTTGTTGCTATGGATCAGGTACCTGTTGACGAGTTTAAGGAACTTATGTGCTTGGGAAATGGACCGCTTGAACGAAAATCGACCATAGTCGTATACATTGCCACTAGTAGTGTTACCAGATGCGAGCACATTTTTGCAGTAGGTCGGGTCCTGCGTGGTCCGACAAACTGTCGAGGCCGGGATCGGGGCAGTTGGTGGTGGTGACGGTGGCGAAGATGATAGACAATGAGTTTGGATTATAAGAGAAAATAACAACAGTAATGTAAGAAAAGGTTTCATGTTTGAGCTATATAGGGAATGGGTAGCAATTTGGCAACAGGAAGTATATATAGAGAGAGGGAAAGGGTTATATTATGCAAAAGCGCGTTGTGGTGCAGAAATGCATGAAAATGAACCCGCAAAAAAAAAAAAAANATTGGGGTTGGGTGTTTTAGGTGATGGAAGATTACAAAGAAGAGTTCAAAACAAGCTGTAGTGCATAAGGTGGACTTAAGGGGGTACTATCACTATGGTGTAGTACTACTGTATGTGTTATTGAGGTGGGGCAAGGGAGCATTAAGTCAACATTTATGACAATGCGTTATTGGGAAATTATTCTTACTCTGTTTAGCATTAGAGGAATTTGCTAGCTGGATGAGTTTGGCACTGTGGGCTCAGTTACGTTAATGGAAATCATACAGTAAAATCTACGACGACTAGATCAGACTACTACTTGTTGTTAATGATAACATATTTTGAAATATAAGTTTGGTTGTGACCCTCTCAACATAAAAAAAAAAAAAAAAAAAAAAAAAAAAAAAAAGTTTGGTTGTAAGTTTATAACCCTAAAAAAATAATGAAATGAGTTGGTCTCATTTGAGAAATATATTTAGTGGTGAATTATTACTTTGTTTATGTATTATACTAATATTATTCGTCTGTTTGCTAACCTTTTTATCTGTATTTTTATTACGTTATTTGTTCTATTAGCTAGGTATAATATATGTTATACTATAAATAAGATGGTATTGTAATGTTTGGTATGTATTGTATCCTATATATACAAGAGTTATACTCCCTCCATTTTCTAAAAATCTTGACGCCCTGACTTTGCACGGTTATCAATACGACACTTTGACCATGAATAATTGTATATATATAAACTCGAAAACTTATAAAAATTTGATATTTTGAAAATACTATTTAAAACAAATCCAAAAATATTATTTTTATTTTGAAAATCATTATAGATTTTCATACATTAATGGTCAAAGTTTGAAAACTTTGACTATGCAAAACCATGGCGTAACTTTTTTTCAGAAACGGAGGGAGTACATGTTATGTTCTCAAGAAATTAAGAGATAATTGGCTAGTATCAGAGAATTAATTGTTTTCAAACATGATATATATCATCAGTTCAGTTAGAGCTTAAATAACATGTTGGTGAAGAAAGAGAGTTTGAGAGCCCTTTCACCTTGTCTCTTGTAGTGTAGTTATAATGGAAGCACTGTAACCAAGGGGGTGTGGTTGAGTGGATAGGGACTCATCCACCCTTAACCAAGGTCGGGTGTTCGAATTCCTCTTTGAGTATGGAGCAGCCTTAAATCCCTTGGCCAGCTGTCCCACCCTTTGAGGTGCCTACAAGCCAGCGCGGGGAATAGTCACTGTTGTCAAAGGTGAATACCCTTGGTTGTGAACCAAAAAAATAATGGAAGCAATGTAGTTGGGCTGTATGTTATACTTAAGCGCGCATCTGGTTAATGGACTAGCATAGTGTTTCTTATTGACCTACGTTACCCAAACAAAGATGAATAAGAACAATCATAAAATAATAATTTGTAAAAAAATTTGTGCATAATTATCTAAATATTCACTTCCTCTTTGGAATTAAAATATTTGTAAATATTTAATTTGTAAATTTTATATATTTAATAATCAAAATTTGTAAAATTGGATTTTTAACTTTTCATTTGAGATTAATAATTCCAAAGATTAGGTGAAAGTGAGGAATGGGAGTATACCAGATACTGAGCTTGGTAATTAGGTCGAGTTGGGTTCGGTTCGTATTTGGGTCAGTGTTTTTCGGGTTGGCGACCCCCCAACCAGGACCCAACCTGTTTATATTCTCGGGTTGATAATGCCAACCCTAACCCGATTTATAACAGATTAGGTCGACCTCATTTAACCTGTTTCAACCAATTTTTTTTTTATTTTTTTTTTCTTAATAAATAAACCTGTCGTTAAGGTGGAGAAGCGAGGCTAGTGAGTAAGAGAGAGGCGAGCTCCGAGAGATAAGAAGTAATAGTTGAGAGATAAGCGTGCGAGAGGGTTTTTATTACAATGGGCTTTATATAGTTGGGTGCTAATTTGCCCTTTTTTTTTTTTTCCTAATTTCATACCTTTTAGTTCTAATTTTCCCTATTTTTTCTATTTTCATGTGTTATTTTAAGTTGGGTAAAACAGTTGAACTTGACTTGAAACTGACCTGCTGTACATTTCGGGATATACAGGTTATTTTCGGGTTGGAAATCTTATTCCCATTTAATTAATCGAGTTAATTAAGTCGACCTATTTAAATTTTCGGGTCGAAAATTTCAACCCTAACCCACTTTTTTTGGGCTAGGTTCTACCTAATACATGCATATATTGATATGTTGTAGATGACATGAACGTTAGGCCATTGTCCTAAAAGTTTTGGAATTAGACCAAGACTTTTGAATACCAATCCTGATCCAGATCCAGATCCCTGCGTACCAACCTGCCGATGTTAATTTGCCGAATTCATTTCCGTCCCAATCCGGCCTTGTTTATGATATTATTCACTTCGTACCAATTTAAATAAGGATGTCTAGAAATATTAGTTACGTTTTTAAATAATGTAAAAGACAGTAGTTGTTACTTTTTTTCTAAACAATGGAATATACAAATTAAATTTCAATTCTGAAAATAAGTAATACTCTGACAAATAACTCCAAAATACGAAGGGTCTATAACCTTTATTACAGTATGCCACTGACACAAGAACAAGATAATCTAAGTTCATAACTTTATGTGTCTTGTTCAAAAAGTGGACAGGCGGGCTGCATTAACAATTTAGAGAGCATTTTAAAATTTAATCCTATTCTTGACTACAAGGATCGGATGTACTACTTGATCACCTGAGACTTGGGTGAAGACTAATTAGAAGAGTAATAGATGATAATAAGGATTTGCTTGATAAATAGAAGATACAGTATAGGACCAATGGATTGAATTAAAGGGTAGAAATAGAGGGTTAAGATGGTGGTGGGGGATTAATTAGGGCTGAAGTAGGAAGAGGAGAAGCGATAAAAGGGGGTATTATACTATTATATACCTTAGGGGTGGTGGATAATTTATCCCCCCTTATAAGCCTTCCCCTCTACCTTACTCACCTTATTTTATCACCTACCAGACTACCACTACCTTTATCTTCAAATTTTACTCTTTAATTTTCTCTATTACCCTCCTAATTTATCCCTCTGGTCTATTCCAATCGCCCTTATATACTATATCGCACTATTAGTGAGGCATTAATAATCGCCCTTATATACTATCTCGCACTATTAGTGCAGCTCAGATTCGAGCCTAGGAACATTACAACTTCCTTTGTGAATTATTTCTACCCATTGTTTGGAACATGTTCAAAATTTCAGGAAATGTTGTAAAGAAACTCATTTACGAAAGTCCCTTGAAATGAGGACACGAGAAAGGTCAAAACAAGAAGCTTATTTGTAAACAATTATGTTCCCAATTGATCTTAAAATCAGCCACACATTTGCTTCTCCAAAACAATGTACTCAATATTTTACATTTATGCCAATCATTTTATGCGTATCTTTCTTTTTCATAATTATTGCTTTTTTTTTTAGGATTTTTTCAAGTAAATTCATAATTGTGAGCACTTTCTTTTAATCTTTATGAGCAATTAACTGAATGGACCTCTTTACCCACTCTGATCTTCTACTTCTTCTTTTTTTTTTTCTATTTTTTTTTCCAATTCCATCATATTAGCTTTTATTATATATTAGTAATAAAGTAAAATATTATTTGAAATTACAGCTAATTAAAGTAATGAAAAGTTAACACAAGCAAGGACTGATATATACTCCATATACAAATTAAAACTTTAGAAATGGATATGCTAGTATATGAGTTATATAGAAAGTTATCCCAAATTTTGAGGGTTATTAGAAACATTTTCGCTTACTTACCTGGAGCAACCAAAAATCTTGACAAAGAAATCCTAAATGAATTCATGATACCTAAATAAGCTAATCAATTTATTACAATATTTCACCAATAATCTCAGCACTTAACAGTACACCTAAATCATGAGTTTATCAAAATTTCATTTAAAACACAATAGTTTCTTATAACTTCTGGGCGCCTACCTGAAAAATACTCCATATACATTACTCCGTAACTTTCTTTTTTCTTTTTTTTTTTTTCCCTTCTCTACCATTTACTCCCTCAGTTTCAAAAATAACTTGTACTTTTGTTTTTTTGGCACAACTCTTAAGAAATAGAGTAGTTCAATGGGGCAACATGCCCTTTTATGCCCTTACTTTATACGAGCGAGTGTGTTAAGTAACGAGGGGAAATGAAAGTATAAAAAAGTTATATCTCATATTTTTCTTTACTAAGAAAGGAAATATAAAGTTATTTTTGACACGGCCGAATAAGGGGAACGTAAAAGTTATTTTAAAACAGAGGAAGTATAACTGTACAAATACTCGTAAAGTCGTAATAGAGTAGTACCTTCCTGGCATGCATTGAGCAAGCGTATGGAATGGAAGGAGAAATTGGCCACCGCATCAAGCAGCAAAGTGGGATGGACCGCATTGTTATGTATGCATAGTCCACAGGCCCACATTAATACACACTTGCGGTGGGCCTCAACATCTAGTTGAAGCCCGTAAATGGTAACAGTACCTTAATCAATTTGTAGTGTTGATGGAATGTGATCCTAATTCAATAAAGATTGTCCAAAAAGAGTCTGATAAATTGACCAGCTTATGAGTCTAAGGGTCTATGGGAGGAGAATGAGGGATAAACCATAACTATTCTACAAAGTAGGAGTATCATTCCTTCCGAATAGTGAGTATCAGAAATTGAACTCGGGTCTACAGGAATAAAGGATATCGCGTGGATCAACTAAAGGTTATTGGTCCTTGACTAATTATCAATATAATAGGGTTTAGCTCCCTTCTCTCCACAAAGAAATAAAATAAAATAATCCCTAATCAATAGAGTTCCCATTTCTAACTTCATTTTAAAGAAACTCAAAATTCTAAATCATCGCCTCTTGTAAAAGACATATTTTTAACCTACCCCTTTTTTTTTTTTTTTTCTTCAGGAAATAGGTAATAACCTTCAAATTTTTGACGGCAAAACTATATAAGTTAACATCTTGTTTTCTAGTGAGTAAATATTTGTTGCGTAGTATATATAAAAACTTTCTTTTTCCAATTGTGTATATAATTATAAATTAAACTATACCATTATACCAATACATTATGATGCTAACACAAGTACTGACCAGCCAATAATCAACACTAGTACTAGTCTTGCTGTAAGGGAAGTGAGTATATTATTGATAAAAGATACCGAACAAGTGTAGTGTAAAATTTTGATTTTTTATTTTGTGATCTAAGAACACAAATGATGATGAATTAGAGGCCAAGCAAACTCAGTACTTACACATACCTTAATCTCCTTTTTTTTGGTCTATGGTGTCCATCAAGTAGTATTATTCAAGGACGACGGCCATTAATAATATTGAAGCCCCAAATAGTGATGGGACAACCCAAAACACACAAATCAAACAAAGAAAGATTTATCCGATGGTATCACAGTATTAAACATGCATGTACACAAATATTAAAACTAATTTGTAGAGCATAATTAATCATGCATGTGGTGGGAGAATGATAACGAAGAAAATAACAAGACTTAAAGCAATACTATTGTCCCTCTCTTAATGCGAAATTGTTTTCTCGTGGTGATTGCGATAAATTATAAGGTGTTTTTAGATTAAAAAAAAAAAAATAGGTGTACCCGATCCAAATTATTTAAATAATTTATTACAAGTTCATATTCTTATTATGTAGTCCAATCATTACAAGGATTATTATCCTTCAATTTTTATTCTTGAGTGCACCCCAAAATTTTGATGGATATATATGTTGATAAGTGTTACATTAAAAAAAAAAAAAAAGCGCAGAATAAAATCATCAATCAAATCTTTTTCTTCCTTTGTCAACTGCCTTATCAGAGTGGTGTATATATACACACGGCTCATTCGTGTCGCTTCACATCTAGTATCATAACTTTGTAGTGCTAGCATTACTATTACTCCATCTCCCTTCCGAACACTACCGACACTCAAAACACAAACAAAATGGACATACCAAGAAACAATAAACCAAAACTCTTGCTTCTAATATCCATCACATTAATCGTAACCATAGTTTTAGTCACAACATTCACCATCACCATCACCACCACCTTCAAAACCTCTCAAACAACCCACATTCTTCACATCCACAACAATCTCCAAAAACAAGTAGCTCAATCCCATTGCCATGGGACTCTATACCCCGACCTCTGTGTCTCCACACTCTCTGGCCTCCCAGACCTCCACAAGAAGTCCATGCCGGATGTCATTTGTCACACCCTCAATGTCACCGAGGTGGAGGTCCGGGCCTCCGAGTCCAAGGTCTCGGCCCTCGAGTGCAACGGCGGGCCTCTTAGCCCGATTGAGCGTCGGGCCCTTGACGACTGCCTTGAGCTCCTGGATGTCACCGTGGACGACCTCAACGCCGCCTACGATGGCATTGTCACCGATGGTGGTCCTGCACGACACTACCCTGATATTCAGACCACCCTCAGCGCCGCCATGACTAACCAGTACACGTGCCTTGAGGGGCTCGAGTTCGGGTCGAACCGGACACTACAGAAGTACGTCCAGCCCAGCATCGTCACCGTCTCCCGCCACGTCAGCAACACCCTCGCTATGCTTACCAAGACGGCCCCATCACCACCCAAGCACGGGTACGCCAATAGTGTACTGGTGCTCTGGCACCATATAGAATAATAGAATTAGGCGTAATTATATAAAAGGCTTTTCATTAATCACTAATTACATAATTACATAAGTGATGCGAACCAATATTCACCCTCTCACAAAACTAAAATATTTAAGATATATTTTTGGGTGACCATTTGGGGTGGGTTTTACTAGTTTTGTGAGAGGATGGACCAATAGTCTCGAACCATGTAATAGTTCCTTAACCGTTACACAGCTCCAAATAATTAATTTACATTAATCTGTTCTGTATCAGGGACCACCACCATGACATGGAGGCAGGCCGGGCTGGGTACCCGGATTGGATGAGCAGGAAAGACAGGAGGCTGCTACAGGCGGTGGGCGAGGCAAACGGAAGCACGGTCCAGTATGACGCGGTGGTGGCAAAGGACGGCACGGGGAATTTTACTACGATAATGGAGGCAGTGGCGGTAGCCGCGAACATGTCGGACACGAGGTTTGTGATATAAAAGCAGGGGCGTATTTTGAGAATGTGGAGGTGGATAAGAAGAAGACTAACATTATGTTCTTGGGTGATGGCATTGGTAAGACACTGATTAAGGGTAATCGTAATGTCAAAGACGGATACACTACTTTCAGGTCTGCTACTGTTGGTAAGTTCCTCACTCTCTCTCAGTACCTTCATTACATAAATTCCAATAAATTACTGAGCTGAACTGAAATTTATCCAAAATTTTCCATTGAAATTAAAAAACAGATGAAATACTAAACTTGATAATACCTCTTGAACAAAGTTTGTGTAAAATACAAATATACCAAATTGACGTATAGTTGCCTACCAATACCTCGTCTTTGTACGTCATCATCGTATGAATATACAAAACACTACTCCAATAAACATGGTTACCTTGCTTTTCTTATACGGCTTAAAGCACTTGGTTAATCTTAGGTTATAAAGGCATATCAAATACTACTAGCTAAACACAATGACGTTCAGAAACCAGCATTTGTGATGGCATGCAAATAGAAGTTTGGTTGGTTAATGAGCTGTACAAGTTTGGGGAAGAAAAGACAAAAAAAAATAAAAATAAAAGCTAACTTTATTTAATTTGAGCGTAAAGCTTTGTTTGAGAGTGGACCAGTGGACCTTGAAAAATAATTAAGATCATAAACTTATAGTTATGTGTTATATCGAAAACGACTGTTCTTCTTTTATAGCGTTATGAACTCATGATTTCTTACGCATGCTTGTACTACGTACGTACTCAATAATTAATAAGATTGAATAAGAAAGCACGTACTAACATAATTAACCATGTGTATTCAAAGTAAATCTTGTACTTTTCACCCATGCAACACAAAATAGTTCATCATGGATGGAAACTATGGTGTGCTAGATTTTTGGATGGTATATATATGTAGATGTTAGTATTAATTTACTTTTCTTAGAACTTCTGAGTTGCAAAATTTGTCTTGTTTAGTAATCCTTTTTACTATGATTATGAAAGCAAACATAAAACATGATAAACCTAATTACTAGTACTTATTTTATTCCCTTCATTCGAATTTAATTACTCGTGTTATATAAAATAGTTACGTACGTGACAGGGAGAACCAAAAGACAAATCATAATATTTCGCAGTGAATACTGATGCAACCGTACAAGCAAAACTAGTTACTCCCTTGATATATGAATAATGCTATAGGTCACCATTAGTGATAGAGTTTTTTGTCGCCACTTACTAACTAGGGTAATTTTAGAAACATAGAATATAGTAGAAGATACTTCTAATAAAAAGCAAATAAAATCAATCAAGTTAGAGGTAGCTAGAAAAAGGAAATTGAAAACACATTTTATTATCTCATGAAGTATTACATGGTCCAAGACCACTGGTCCCTTATCTCGTAAAACAAATTGTGCCCACTAAATATCTTGATTTATGATAAGGGGACCATTGGTGCGAAAACCACCCCATACCTTCAAATACACTCGTTAAATTTGATACTCAAATCAAATACAGCATAGAGTATGAAAGAACTATTTGGTGGTCATATGTAAAATTCACGTGCACACAGCTACGACAAACGATTTGCATGAAACATTCGAAACTTGGGGAAACAACAATTGACACTGTTTATTACTAGTATCTTAATAATCATCGGGAATAATAATTGAATAACTCATACAATATTTAGATTAATTTTGTTTTGTTGTTCATTTTAATGCCCACATATGTAGACTTGTGACCTTTTTGTCCCAATCGAGCTGTTTAATCAAAATTTTGTAGTGCGATATTGCAATGCAAAATTGTCTGCATTCTTTAAAACGATATTTAAAGCTCGTAACACAATGAATTCTATCTCACGTGAATACTTGATAGCAGATCAGGAACACTGCCAATGCAATGGATGTCCTACACACATTATATTCTGATGTAAAGAATTAATGTTTGCCCAAGTATCTCTAGCCAACTTTCGTAAATCCCAAATATTTTGCCCCTTATTTAGCTTTCAAAACCCAAAAATTATCAAAACTTTCCTATAATACCCCTAACTAGCTAACTCACCAATACAATAAAAAATCTTATGTTCTCTCTCTAATCACTTCACTTTTCAAATTTTTTACTCTCTCTCAATCAATATATCTCTCTATTAATTTATTCTCTCATACTAATATCTACTATCTCGAATATTTTAATCTTTAACACACGGGTTCTCCTGCAAGGGCAAAATAGACCAAAAAACCTCACCTTAATATTTACTCCATATCACTTTTTGAAATCTAAATAGGGGACAGAGGGAGTATTAAGGAGCCTTAGGTGGTCGCCCCTCCTAAAATCTCAACTTTCTATACAAGATTGCTAAAAAAAAAAAAATATCATTCTATAAATATAAGTCTTTTTTTTTTCCCCCTAGTTAAGGCCCCTCCACACACTAATACAAAGGTCTATACTAATTTTTGGCCCTCTTTTGAAGGTAGCTTCTGGCTTCATCCTTGAAGTCCAACAATTATTGATGTGTTTATTTCAACTTATCAATTTCGCATTTAGTTCAATTTAACTCAACACATCACGTTTTCTCTTTAACTTTTCCTCTCACATGTTACTTTTTTTTATTAAGTTCGATTCAATGCAGTTCAACACGTACATTTCAATTGAAAGAAACACACATGTATATAATAATCCGCCATCTATATATTACTTTATATATGATCGTTGATTTATAATTAGAAAATTCCTTCAATTTCTTACAAAAAAATCATTCTAATCAAGAATATAAAGTAGTATCAATTTAAGATTATTGGAATTTGAATTATTTTTCCTAGCTGGAGTTAATGGGTTGGTGGGAAAGGGTTGGATGGCACCGGAAGTGAAATAATTTGTCCAAAATGTGGACTTGAATTGATCAGTTAAAAGGCCTAAGGGGGACCCCAGGTACTCATTCATTAGCGTGCTATTTGGCTTTTAAAATAAAATCTTTACCCAAGAGGTATTGGCCCAATGGTAAATAAACTTTGGCTTATACACCAGGCCACGGGTTCGAGCCTCATGTGGAGCACCTACACAAATTTATTCGTGGAATACCCGAGGCCGTCCGTTAGGAGGTACCCTTTAACCACGCCCAAGAAGAAAGTATACCAAAAAAAAAAAAGGATTTTTTGTGGAGAACCCCTTATATATAGGGTTTTTTGTGAAATCCCCCCTTATAAAATGTTTTTGGTAGGGAACCACCTTTTAAAAAATTTTCGTCCTGTTAGTCCCCCCTTACTCTCTTTTCCGGCCAAAAAATAGTGTTTTATCCCCGTTTTGCCCCTCACATGTGTTTTTTAACCTATTTTCTTCCTTTTTCACATCTCCTTTTCCTTTCCTTTATATTTTTCCCCAAAAAATCTTTTTCCCCTCTTTAATCTTCACAAAGACCATAAATTATAAGAGGGGGAAAAGATTTTTTGGTGAAAAATATAAAGGAGAAGGAAATATGAA
>BSSO01002308.1:0-19749 GCA_030267885.1 Mesembryanthemum crystallinum | reverse complement strand
CCACGTGAGGGCAAAAGGGTCCAAAATAGTAAAAATCCATCGGAATCCGGCCAAAGGTATCTCTATGGCAAAAAAAAAAAAAAAGGTATTATAAGGTATTGTTGAACAAAAAAAGTGTTAAAAGGGATCTAGTTGACCACTACCCTATAGATAAGGTAGTGGTCAATAAAAAGTCCATGCGAATTTTATTGGACTTGATGATAGTCTCCATTTGTCATATTTGTCAATGATTGAGACGATTTTAAAATAAGGAAGAAGTTAGTATATGCTCACTAAATTCAGGGGGAGTACATATGAATCTCGCGAAGTTTTCTGCTAACCATGGAATATTGCAGTTCGCGAGGCTAGTCGGATTTGGGATTTATATATGAGAAAATAGGTGGCAGTTATGCTACATGAGTCACCCAATTTAATGATTGGTAACATCAAAGGCGAAAGCACGAAGCACTCTTTAATGAAGAGTTGATTCACCCATGATATTCAAAGGAATTATGATTAAATATTGATCAAATTTGCTCAAATGGAGATCTGATTTTGAAGATTTGGATATGTATCTCCTCAATAAGTTGATCCACAATATCTATTTTGTGTCAACTTAAGCATCTCCACTAATATCTTCTTTAGGGGGAGTATAATACGCACTGCACTCTTTTCTCCTCAGCCACGGTTTTGTCCCACAGGGTTTTCTTGTCAATTTTTTTAATGAGACAGCATCTAAAGTGTATAAAACAATGATATACTATTTTTTCTTCACTAGGTTTTTATCCCACCGGGTTTTCCTACTAAGGTTTTAATGAGGCATAATCTTTAGTAATGTATATCCAAGGGGGTGTGTTATGATTAAATAATTAGTAGATGTAATTACTAGGAGATTCTCCATATTTGAGACACTCCAAGTTCAAGACTATTTATGTTCAAAACTCTTCACCTACACTTATGTAATATATATGCCCATTTTATGATGAGAAACACGTACTTTCTCCCTCCCATCCTCTCCATTTCTCTCTCGATACTTGTTAAATTATTTGTTTTATAAGAAGTCCGATGATTTAGACGCTGTTTATTAGTCTTGTAGTTCAGAAGGCTAAAATGATGGTTATTAACCCGTAAGTAATTGAATTACATAGTCAATGTACTAACTAATCTTACACATGTGAATATATAATAATATGTAAGAGAAAATTATGTTGCAAATTAGAACTAAACTAAATTAAATTGCTTGCAGGTTTGGAACGATGAAATTAACACTCCCTCAGTTATGCATTATAAAGTCAATTACTAATTTAACACATCAATAAACCAACAAATTAATACTAGTGGTACCTAATTGAAACTTTTTTTCCAAATCTCATGACATCTTAATTGAAATACTAAAAATACTTACCCATTAAGAAGTATTGCTTAAAACCTTTTTCTTTTTCTTTTTTTTTTGGTAAAATGTTATGATATTTCTCATTTCACCAAAACAGAACCAAAGTTCAGTACAGCGTTCTCAATAATATGTATAGAACCAGGTGGAAGATTAACTCCCCCTCAAAACTAGTCTCCAATGTATAGTAGCATCTGTGCATTCTCACTATTTACATTCTAGGAAGGGCTCTAGTGAGAAAGCTGATCATGTGCTCCCTTGAAGCTCACAAAGGAAAAGTCTACCAACCTTTAATTAGCAATTATCAGTTACAATTAAATTAGGAATTATATTCCTTATATCACTAGCTGCTTTGCAGGGAATTATTTGCATTATTCTGCATTTTTCATCTGCTTTTAGCCTGTTGACTAGGTTGGCTTGTTTGATGACTTTGGCCTCCCACACTGTTGTATTCGTTGCTCTCCAGATCAAGTAAAGGATTACCTCAAACCTTATTCTAGCTCCTAATATTTCTCCTCAAATTCATTGTGTGATAGTTATACTTGTGTTATGACTAGCAAAACTTTCTTACTCTACTGCTGATTAAGTGCAGTATTATAGTATATTTTAACTACCATTGAGGAGTATTAAATTTGACTCGTGATCAATAACTTAAGCTCCTTTATTTTATGCTAATTACCATTTCTTTAGGAGCACTATTGATTGAGTTTTTGTGTTTAATTTGTTGCTAAGTGGAGATATGCTCTTATCTCCTAATATCGTGGGCTAAGTATTTTTTTTCTTATAAATAACATCAGCTCGTTATTTGTTGTGTCGGGGAAAACCCAAAAAAGGAAAAAAAAAAAGGGTATTTGCATGGAGCTTCCCTTTTCCGCTTTCATCACAAATTAGTGTGTATTTTGGGTTTGAGCAATTGTTACCCTTTCATCTTTAGAGAGTTTACACTAAAATTATTTTTATTTATATACTATTTCGTAAAGTTTTAAGCATGTGCGGTTTAGTGGTTCGTGAGAGCTAATTGATGCATTCAATAGCTTTCAACTAATGGGATTAGTTGTGCGTTTTAGTGGTTTTGAAGAACCAACTAGGATTTATTTTAGAGGAAATTTTGAATTTTGTTAATTTATTTCAGATTATTAGTTGGTCTTTTGTGCGGAAAGAGGGTAATGTTGTTGCACATAACATAGCTAGGTTCCAACCATTTAATTACAGTGATCGGTTTTGGTTCGAGGATTATCTGGGTATATTGTCTTTTTCATTTACCACATGAGCAAAGAATATATAATAGAGTTTAGGATTATATACAAAGCCCTCTTCACTTTGTGCTTATGCGTCAAGGCCTTATCATCTAGGCACCTTTTAGGTAGGCTACTAGAGATGAAGCTAGATCATTCGCAGCACTCAGTGTTCATATGATATCAATCATAGAATGTAGTATTAAACCAGTCTCTGTCTACATGTTTTAGATTCCTAGGAACATGTCCAGTAATTCTGAATTTCAGCTCCATCTTGATCTACTTTATCAACCTTTTTGGGACAGTGACATGCTTATTCCAAACTGCATCATTACTGTTCCTCCAAACCCAGTAAACCATAGCAGCTAGTACAGCAGTCATCACCCTCCTTGTGAACTTGTTTGTACTCGAATGCTTAGTAACCCATGGCCATAGCTTCCCCAAATCATTCGTATTTTTCCTCCATTTCAACCAATCTTTCATTTGTGTAATGCATCTATTGCTATATTCACACTCAAAGAAAATATGGTTATGAGTTTCCTTCTCTTTATCACAAACTGGGCAAGTATCATTCCCAGCTATACCAATGGCATGTAGTTTTTCTTTGGTTTGCAGCCTTTTCAAAGCTACTAGGCAACAAATAAAGATGTGCTTGGGCACATTCATTTTGTTCCAAACAGCTCTCTATAAGGGGAATTTCTTGTGTGTACCCTTCCTCCATAAGTAACCTAAAGAGACAAAGTATCCTTCAGGAGAAGGAATCCATATATATACCAGTATAGGCTGCTGCAAACTTGTCTCTAATCGAGCATATTTTCCTCCAACTCCAAAAAGCATTAGTTTGGGGTTTGTATTGCAACTAGTTTCTACCCTTGATGTAGATATGATCATTCCACTTGATCCATAGTGTAACAGCTTTATTAGCAATGTGCCAAACATACTTGCTAAGCATAGCTTCATTCCAAATATATATAACCTTTATCCCAGCCCACCTTTAGCGTTTGGTCTATACAATAAATCCCATGATACCAAGGGAGTTATGGTAGATAAATATAGGCTTACCATCCCGTGGGACCCGAGACCTATCCCGCNTCTCTTTGGATCGTGTTTTTCATTTGGGGTATCATGACTTTGTATTATCATGTTTTGTTCAATTTGTTTTGCAAGTTAAAGAAGTCGCCACCATATTTTAGAAACATGGGAACCGCGAAAGAATTAAACACGAATATCTAGAGAGATACCATGATCGAGCCAAATTACGCCTTATTCCCGTTATAGGGCGTGACTTCATGTTGCCCCAAAGAGACTCGAGTTCGGGAAAGAGAAATCTATTCAAATGGATTGAAATTGAATTTTTCCGTTTTTTTCATATGATAAGCATGCAACAGTTTAGCCCTTAATTACATTTGCTAGGTGGTTTATCACACATTTTTCATAAAGAATTTCATAAAGGTAGCCGCTTTGACACCCTTATGGATAAATTTGGTTGGATGAATCACACTTATCTAAAAGGTGAACTCATGGGGATAATTGATGGATTAAAATCACGAATGATTAGTGTACCAATTAAACCGAGAGTTTTTATTAATGTTTTACATGCTTCATAAAGGCGATAAAGTTAGGTGGTCGTGCTTTTGATTAGATGAGATTTAGCCAAGTGAATATGAGATTCAATTCGTATGAAATCGATTAATTTCACATGAGTAGGCACACAAAATCAATCAAAATTATGAATGTGTAAAAGAAATAACCCTTGGTGATCGCCCTTGGGATGACTACCTTGGATCGGAACCTCGGTGTATGGATTTCCTCAAGTTAAAGATCCCAAGTTGATGGCGGTTTTTCGCTAGGAGCTTTTGTGAGTGTTGGGAGAGTGTTTGATTTTTGGTGGTGGTGAGGATGTGATTTTTTTGTGGTCCTAATAGGGGTTTTTGGTGTGAATTCTCCTCAAAAGGATGGTTCTACACACTTTAAGTTAGTGCTAAGAACCCTCTAATTGTTTCAAATTACACATTAATTTTCTTTTGAGCTCTCAAATTTCCACCCTTTGATATGAAGAATAGAGGACGTATTTATAGGAGTCAAGACTTTGGAATTAAGCAAGCTTGACAATTGTAACAGGCCAGAAAATTCGAGTCAGCTGAAGTGGAGTCCAGCTGCCTGGGCGGTGGGCGGCTGCCAGATCGTTGGGCCCCACGCCAGACCGATTAGCCCCCCGCCAGACCAGTGGGCCCCCCGCCAGACCGGCGAGCCCCACGCCAAACTGGCAAGCCCCTCACGCCAGACCGGTGAACGTGATCAACGGTACGGCAGCGTTGTGATTGGCCGAGAACTGAAAGTCAAAGCGTACTTACTTTTCCTAATCTAGTATGTACCCATGAATCTAGGTCCATTTCTCCTTTTCGCGGGTTTTTAGGCGGATATTTGATCCGTTTGCTGCTGCATGTCTCGGTTTTGTGTCGAAATCTCCAAATGACCATAACTTTTGATCCAACACTCCGATTGGGAATCCGTTTGAAGTTTCAAAAAGCTCATGGCATGGGCTATTTTGTGAGGGTGAGAGTTTTGGGTTATGTTATCCCGGGGTCTCTTGCTTGTGGGAGGTTCGTCGTCTTTAAGCGTGCCATTGTTTCGTCATCGGGCGATAGAGGATTTAGGAGACACCTGGTGGGGTGTCTACACATCCCATATGAAATTCCTGCAGATTGCTATTATTTCCTTCATGATTTTCTTAGGAGTCAGAAACATTGAGCTCCAGTATGAGTGAAAGTGGAGTGAGACATATTTCACCAGTTGGGTTCTTCCTGCATAGGATAGACTCTTGGTGCCCCAAGTCTTCATTTTTCACAAATCTTCTCAACTAAACATTCACAATCCACTGTAGAGAGTTTCTTTGTAGAAATTGGCACACCAAGATATTTGAATGGAAGAGATCTCAGAGAGAAACCTGGTATCTACTGCATTGAATCAATTGCATCATCATTTACCTTTGTAGTATATATGGAGGATTTTGGAGGACTAGCTTTGAGGCCAGATGCTGTAGTAAATGTAATAAGTCTCCTCATAAGTAACATGAAGGAGGAATATTTCCCTAAACGGAACAATAAAATATCATCCGCAGAGAAAAGATGATTGAGCTTGAGGCTGGAACACTTTGGATGATAATGGAACCCAGGTAAGCTACCTACATGCTGCAATAATCTTGATAAGTATTCCATACCAGCAAAAAGAAGCAGAGGTGAGAATGGGCCCCTTTGTCTAAGACCCCTCGCTTCTTTTATCTTGCCATGTAATGACCCATTGAGGAAAATAGAGTAGCTTGGGTTTAAAATGCACACCTTAACCAATTGAATGAACTGCCCAGGGAAGTTAAGCCATGTAGTACCTTAATTTTGAATTCTCAATCCACTGAGTCATACACTTTGTGAAGATCTATTTGTCAAGGCAGCTGGGGCTTATATTAGCTCTATTGTAGAGTCTAACAATGTCTTGGTAGATTAGAACATCGTGTACAATTGTTCTACCTATAACAAAAGCACATTGAGATTGTGAGATTAATACAGGAAGTAATTTGCTGAGTCTAGAGCAGAGGAGTTTGGATATGATTTTGTAGACCGTGTTGCAGCATGAGATAGAACGAAAGTCTAGTTAAGACATAGGCTGAGTTTTCTTAGGAACTAGAGTGATAGTGGTTGAGTTCCATGCTTTAAGCAATTTTCAAAATGTAGAATTCTTTAATAGCTTGAATCACATCATCAGCCATTATAGACCAGCTATCTTTAAAGAATTTACTTCCAATCCATCAAGACCAGGGGATTTTTCACCATTAACGGACCATACAGGATCTCTAATCTCCTTTCCAGGGAAAGGCATGTAAAGAGATCTTCTATCGTCCTTAAATAATATGTACCCCATCATCAGCACAAAGCTTTGCACATGATCTCTACTAGCCAATGGAACCCCCAAGAGTTCCTTGTAGTTTTTCAAAAAAGCATTCAAAACCTCATCAGGTTTGTTGCAAATGTTGCCATGTTGATCTGCAATAGAGTAGATCTTGTTATTCATTCTTCTAGTCTTGATAGCTTGGTGGAAATATCTTGTATTTACATCACCATCCTTGAGCCAAGTTTGTTTGCTTTGTTGTCTCAAAAAACTCACCCACGCAGTCTGTAATTGTCTATATTCTACAACTAGCTTGACTTCCTCATCAGCCAGTGTGTGGTTATTATGGTTATTCTGCATTTTCTGCTGATAGTCTATCAATTTCATCTCTACTATATAAGCTTGCTTCTCAATATCAGTAAACATGTTTCTATTTTAGTTGCTTCATAGCATGTTTAACTCTCTTCAACTTAGTATGCACTTTAAACATGTAAGTCCCAGTTACTTGTCCATTCCAAGCCTCAGCTACTATTTTTTCATAATCAGGACCAGATGACCACATATTGAAGTATTTGAAAGGTCTATACCATTTTCTATCATTATTCTCCATTTGAATTACGGCAAGACTATGGTCAAACAAACCTTTAGAGAGGTAACTTGCCACTGGATCAGGATGTTCCTCCACCCATTTATCATTAACTAAGACTCTATCAATCTTAGACATAACTCTGCTAGCACCAGCTTGTTTATTAGACCAAGTGACGTATGCCCCAATAGTTTTCATGTCATTAGCTAATCCACAAAAATCAACACAGTTCCTAAAAGGAATAATTTCAGCTACAGTCACAGGGTTACCTTTCCTCTCATCAGAAGAAAGCACATTATTAAAGTCACCACAAACTACCCATGATTCAGTACTATAAGTGCTCAAATTCTCAATATCCCTCCAAAGGGGGATTCTCTCATTTGCTTCATTATAAGCATAAACAACAGTATAGAAGAACCTCTTATTACCAGTACCAATTTGAAGAACCATACAATGAATCAACTGTGGAGTTGTCTGCAATATTGCAACCTGGTAGATAGATGGTTGCCAGATGACCCAAATCCTACCTCCAGGAGCCTTAGTGTGATTGGTGACAATAGACCATCCAGAACAAATGTTAAGGTGCGTCTTACTAGTGTTGCAAGGTTTCACCTTCGTTTCAAGGAGCCCAAGTAAACCTATGTGATGAGTGTGTGAAAACTAAGCAATAGATTTATGCTACTCGGGTTTATTGAGACCCCTAACATTCCATGAGCCAAATCATTCCATTGGGTGGAGGGTTAGAAGCAGACCCCTCTCCCTGGTGTGGACCACGGTCATCCTTGCAAGGAGAAGGTCTTCCCCTCTGATTCTGTGTATCCAATGAAGCAAATGCATTGTGTACAAGTGTAGAACTGGTTCCCCTCAATTGCAGATAAGGATTTCTCCT
The DNA here is from genome assembly GCA_030267885.1 of Mesembryanthemum crystallinum. Classification (NCBI taxonomy): domain Eukaryota; kingdom Viridiplantae; phylum Streptophyta; class Magnoliopsida; order Caryophyllales; family Aizoaceae; genus Mesembryanthemum; species Mesembryanthemum crystallinum. The sequence goes on along the minus strand of BSSO01002308.1, from coordinate 11,788 downwards.
GATTACCCACCATTTGGAAACCTTCGTTATAATATGTACATTCTTCTTACTTTTTTGCCGATTGACCTCTTCAGCCATCTTCTCCACTTGTGCCTTCTTTTTTACAATCATCTTCATTGTGACCATAATTTGAGCCGGGAGAACATACTATAGGTTTCCATTCAAAGTTTACCCCTTGAGTAACTACAACACCCTTTTCATTCTCAAATGAAATTTTCTCAAGAAGAACACCATCTAACTCCACTTCAATCCAAATTCTAACATAAGTTTTGTAAGAGTATTCAATCCCCAATACTTTATGTCTAACCTTGGAAGGCGAACCCACACAGGAACATACTTAATTATAGCTTTATTCAGCTCAATATCAGGATTCCATGGTTTAACAACCAATGATTTCTTATCGAATACGCACACACCCTGTTTAACCACCTTATTCCTATCCTCATGAGATGTAAATCTAACAAGAAAGACTCCACAATTCAGTATCGCAATCTTATCAATTATAGTCACTCTAGACTCGTTTAAAATACCCCTCCATCATCTTCATAGGTGGATTTGAGCCCAAAATATACCACATAATCGCATTATTCGAGTAATTTACTTCTTCCTGAATATCAGCAAAGGTAATTTGTTCGATGAATGTTCGATGAACAGCCATCGACGATTCAGTTGTGTTTTCACTAACTTTTATCGGTGGAATCCCCGGGATCTTCTCAATTGGAACTGTTTTCTTTGCATTTTCTGTGCTTGGGGCTTTCTTCTTTGCCGATTTACTGCTAGAATTATTTTTCTTTGGTTGATTTCGAGTCATATTGTTGATCTGGTAAATGTTAATATAGCTCATTTTCTAGCTATTGAATGATATACCCACCGCCTTTTTATCAAAAAAAAAAAAAAAGAAAAAAAGACACTAATCGGTTGATATATTTAAGGTGGAGAACGACAGCACATTGAAAGCACTTGTGTGTAGGAGGGGCGTTTTTTCTCCACGGATAGCACCAAACATTCTTCAACCCAAACTACAGCTAGTGCATGCTACTCTAAGGCTATGTTTGGCAAAATTAGCTATTATCTGTACTTGTTTTGTGATTAAGGAGGGAAAAACAGTAGAATATAGCTAAAAGATGTTATGAAATGGCAATAAGATAGTTGTTTCGCGAGCTGTAATTAAAATCTTACATGTGGAGATTTCAAAACAAGTTGTAGCTGTAGCTGTATTTTGAAAATAATCTGATAAACTGTTTAGTTGCTGAGAATAAGATAGCTGCTAGCTGTTTTTGCCAAACATAGCCTAATCCATACTCTATTTATTAACATTATTGTTCATATTGATGTAATTTGTGTAGTTTTGTACTTCATGAAAGAATCTATCAATATTATACATGTGATTAATAAAGCCGATTTATGTTAAGCTGGCAGGAATTCCATTGCCCTTTTTACCTTAATAACTTTTTCCAACACAAAGGCCAGGTGTTGTTTCCAATCTTGGAAGTCGCATCTAACCAACACCTCTCATGGACGATGGAGAAGATGCAAGGAAAGTGAGGACGGTGGTGGTGGACGGTAGATGAGGAGGCGTGGAGGAGGGGAAGTTAAGGGAAATGATGGATTCTCGGCAACAATGATGATCAATGGTGGAAGTGGTAGTGGTAGGTGGGGAATAGGAGGAGGAAGAATAGTAGAAAAGGAAATTGGGGTGTTTAGAGGTGGTGGTGGAATCAGCGGTGGTGGGTACGAAGAAGGATGAGGAAGAAGAAGAGAAGGGGACAGGGAACAAGGTGGCTAGGAAAGAAAGGATATGAGGAAGAAGGAGTATAGGAGGAGACGACAGTGTTGGAGAGTGATGGTGGTGGTGGCAGGAAAGGAGGTGGAGAGATTTGGTAAGGAGTGAAAATAGCTAGAAGCAGGGCAAGTGTGAAGGTAGTGTTGGTGGTTTAGAGTACTGGGAGCATATTTCATTTGTAAATTTTGCAAACATTAGTTGATGAAAGTCTCCATAGAGAGATTGAAGGGAGGCAATTATTATTATCTACACATGGGAGCAACTATAGTGCTGCCTAACAACTGTAACTTCAATATTTACTACCAGCAACTTCATTGTAAAACATGTGCAAAACCATTATGATTACAATGAAGTTACAGTTTTAGAAGAATGAAGTTGTTACAAGTGTTTTACAATGAAGTTGCATGTGGTAAACAATGAAGTTACAGTTGTTGGGCAGCCTCCCGATGTAGGCAAATAGCTACTCCCGAGTGTAGCCAATAATTTGGAGGGGGGGAGAGAAGATTAAATTTTGGAGGATTATGCGTGTTAATTTGGGTGGGAAAATAGATAGGGCCAATTGTTTGGGAGACAAAATCTGTAAAAATAGGTCAAAATACAATCTAACTAGCCATTCAGCCTTAAGAAGTGAAACTAATAAAAATCACCATTGGCAAAGCAGCGAAGACGCAACAGTTTGAATGTTTTTGAAAGTCGGAGGGCATTGCTTATGGATTTTCATAAAAAGCTTAGGGCACGAATTAGAAAAGTCAAAAATACGGGGTACCAAATGAAATTTCTTCTTCTTCTTTTTTTTTTTNTTTTTTTTTTTTTTTTTTTTTTTTTTTTTTTTGTCATACTCCCTGCGTCCCGTAATTAGTTTTCAAAAACACCCAATTCTTTGTCCCAAAATTAGCTTTCAAAAACCACAAAACCCCATTACTTTCCTACAATACCCTTCACTAACTCAGAAATAATAAAAAATACTCTCTTTCTCTCTCCAATCACAAGGGCAAATCAAAGTCTAAAAACACTCTCCTAAAATCTTGTGCCATCACAGTTTATGAAAGTTACTTGTGGGACAGAGGGAGTAATTAGCAGGATTTTATTACCAAATTGAGCATTAAGCATAGTTCATACATCATCTACGGGGCATAGCCCTGATCATCTCATTCAATGGATGGCTATACCTTCTAGGAAGTGTTATCCTATCCATAGAAGAGGCAAGACGTAGCAAGTAAACAAAACAACAATATAGTAAATGTGAGAACAATACAACAATTCATAGGAACATGTTTTTGAACCACTCTCTATCAGCTTTAGATGTTTTCTTTGGGATTATGCTAGCTACTATGTGCTGCAGTTGGAATTGTAGCTGTTTGAGCATGCATTCTAGCCTAGTGATTGCTTTGTCCCATATCGACTTGTTTCTAGCTTGCCATATATGGTAGATAAGATCTGTTATAGCTGCATAAAGAACACTCTTTCTGAAACGAGTTCCTTTGTATCTTATGTTGATCCACCTTCCCATTCTGCTAGGCTGATGAGGTATGTTTTGTATACACAACCAAGTAGTGAGGAGCTACAGGCATTGAGTGCTATAAGGGCAAGCAAAGAACAGGTGTCCCTGAGTTTCAGTGCAGTTGTTGCATAGTAAGCAAGAGTCTTCATCACATATCATATGACTATAGTACCACCCTCTTGTTCTCAGCCTGCCATTCATTAGTAACCAGCTTATGAAGGCATGCTGAGGAATATTGCATCTACTCCATACCCAGTGACACCATGCTACCTTGTGAGAGTTTCCTCTTGAGCCATTGATAAGCACTGGAGGGAGTATAATGATGCTTAGAAAGCCAAGAATTACCATTGTATGCAGGAAGTAGTTCATCTAACTCTGCAGACAGTTCTCCATGCCCAGCTAGCTGAAGCAGGGGGCTTATGTGACCTCCAATCCTCATTTCTCAAGCACATGTGGTGTACCCATTTGATCCAAAGGTCATCTGCTTTTGAGGGAAGGAACCAAACATATTTTCCCATCATTGCAGTGTTCCAAGAAATGCACTCCTTCACATTTAATCCACCATATTTCTTTGCTCTACAAACCAAATCCCAGGCTATTAGAGGAGGTTTTTTTTTATAGTGCATTGAGCCAGACCAAATATAGTTTTTGCAAGCTGCTGCAATCTTTTCCATCACACTCTTAGGTAAGACAAAAACTAATGCCTAGTAAGAGTGAACAGATAACAATACTACATTCAACAACTGAACTCTTCGCGCATAAAATAGATGCCTGGATCCCGAGTTTTGAATTTGGAAAATTCCAGTTGGTACCCTTGTAGTTAATACATTTCCAAATGGTGCCCAATATTTCTATGAAATCCGGATGGTGCCCCTATGTTTTTTACCTTTTCTACTTGGTAACCATTTTTTAAGAAAGTTGCTAATTGAGGTGCATAATTTATTGATTTGCACATATTCTTCGTATCTACTTCTCTAATGCTTCATCTAGAACATTCATAATGCTTTAAGGTGCAAAATTAAAAACTTAAATGACATAATAATAAGCTTCGAGGAGCAAAATTAGAGCTTGAAAGTGAGTATTTAGGGACTGATGACTTGAGGGGAACTTGAAAATGGGTGGTAAAACCAAGATAAGATGCGACATTTGCAAATTAACGACTCAATCAACATTTCTATTAAAATTTAGGTTACCAAGTAATAAATACTAATAATACAGCGGTACCATTTGGATTTTAAAAAGATTTTGGGCACCAATTGGAAAGGTCTTAACCTAAAGGGCATCAATTGGAATTTCCATTTAATTTTTGAGAAAATAAACTTTATCCACCAAGCAGTCACATTCAGCTACATTTAATCTTGTGGATGAGACAAGAACACCTAGGTATTCGAAAGGTAATCTTCCAATCACAAACCCAGAGCTCTGTGTAATTATAGTTTCAATTTCCTCAGATACATTACCAAAGTAAACAGCAAACTTCTGATTATTTGCATAGAGGCCAGAAGCATGGGAGAAGGAGAAAAAACCACTCAGCAAATTATGGACAGAGTGCACATCACCAGAGCAGAACATCAAGAGGTCGTCAACATCATGTGTTTCAGATTGAGTGAGGAGCACATAGAATGGTATTTGAAGGTTGGCAATTGTCCCACCATGTGTAATACCCTAAAGAGGTATTCCATAGAAATAACAAACAAGAGAGGGGAGAGGGGATCGCCTCATCTTAATTCCTTTGGACCAGAGAAATAACCATGAAGCCCACCATTCAATGCAATAGTGTACTTGGTGGATCTCACACAAGACATAATCCAACATCTAAATTGTTTAGGAAATTTCAAAGCTATTAGCATATCCTCCAAAAAACCCCATGAGACTGAGCCATAAGCCTTCTTCAAGTCAACTTTAATCATACACATTCTTTCTGTTATAATGCTTGAGAATATCCTGACACACCATTATATTCTGCACAATTTGTCTACCCTCCACAAAGGCCCCTTGTGTTTCAGAAATGAGAGAGGGAAGAACCAACATCAGTCCATTACAAAGTAACTTTGAGATAACCTTATATAGGGCTGAACAACAAGCTACTGGTCTAAAATCAGTCACAGAAGAAGGGTGAGAGATTTTAGGAACCATAGTCAGAATAGTAGTATTCAGCTGAGTGAGTAATTTGACAGAATCAAAGAAATTTAGAACATCATGGGTTACCTCTTCCTCAATGATGTGCCAAGAGTCCTTGAAGAATTGGCTACCATAGCCATCAGGGCCGGGTACCTTATGATGAGTGCATTATTTGAGTTCTATTGCATGGTTGTACGCACTCATTTGACTCGAATTTAGAATAGTTATTCCGTTTTATTTAGGAATTTTATTATTGTTTGAAACGGATAACTATTCCGGATATGTTTTTGTTTTTGATGAGTTTTCAGGTATTTTAAGGCCCCGAGACTAAGTAGAAGCCTTGGCGAGAAGTAACCGAGCTAAATGAGGAAGCCTGAGAGGCAGCAGGAGTCCCGAAGACGAAGAAAAGCCCATAAGGCCCTAATCCAGTGCTGCCCGGGCGGGTGAAATCCCGTTAAAATCCCACCCGGGCGGGGCGCAATTGTTGCAAGTAGCAGAATGCAATGAAGCAGTGTTGCCCAGGCAGGCGAAATAGTGCCTGGGCGGGCGGACCTGACACGGAGCGCGCGCGTTTATTTTGGAATGTTTTAGGAAGTTTATATTTTAGGAAGTATTTTTAGGATGTGTAAGCTATTATTTGTAGCCTATAAAAGGACTCATTTCCTAGTTTTAGAATTTAGACCATCATTAGTTAGTTTATTTGCTTTCTAGATTAATTTAGCCCTAGAATTCTTCTCAAAACTCAGTTAGCCTTTATTCATTATTCGAGCGCTATTGACTCAAGATTCAATCTTTATTAATTCAGGAACTTAGTTTTCCTCCAATTTTCATTGTTTTGATTTATTATTACTCATAGTTAATTAATCATGTTTGTTAGGGCTAGTTTTAATTATTCGTTTGTTCCTCCCATCATGAGTAGCTAATTTCCTAGTTATAGGGTTGATGTAGCTTAGCAAATAAACTTGATTGAACGTTGGGATAATTTGTTGTTGGCATGCCATTGATATTCATTGTATACGATTGTTAGAAATCCACATTCTTTCATTATTGTATACGATCGTTAGAATCCACATTCTTTCATTATTCTTGATAAAGAATTGTGCTTAATTAAAGACGACTAATTTAAAATCGAAAGGGGAATATTGGTTGTTGGATTTCTATCAATTGCCTTGATTGGCTAATCGCGAAAGTAGATTAAAAGATCTCATGGACAATAGGATTGGTTTTATTCTTAATGCTTTTGACTTGTTTAATCCCATGAAAATATGTGGTTTTACATAGTTGAATTTGGCCTAAAACCGTTCGAAAGAAAGTTTTAGGTGTTTTTATCCGTCCTTGCAATAATTGATTTGGCATGCTAGTTTATTTTATCCCTTCGTTTAGTCAGTTTAGCTAAGTGAAATCAACCCTAGGCATTTTTATTCCTGATTTATTCCCTGTTAGTGATAATTTAGTTTATTAGATAATTTTTGTCGTGCGACTGTTAGCTTAGATAATCAAATTAGTGGTATTTGGTTCTTGGAACCGCTACTCCCTGTGGATTCGATACTTTTTATATTATTTCGATCACTACTAGAAAAAGGGTTTTTAACAACGAAAAAAATCGTCGTTAAAAGGTTGAATTACCGTCGTTAAAACCTTTAACGACAAAAAATGGACAAATAATTCGATACTTGCATATGATAAATTATGAACTGTTCATGAAATTGAGGTATTTGTAGCATATTAATCCGACTTCAAATTAAAGGTCTCAAACCAGGATAAATAATTAGACTTTGAAAAATGGCATAAATTATGAGATTAGTCAAAAAATAATGGCATATTTCCCCTCAAAAAAATTTAAATGGCATATCTGATATCTCCTAAATAGGACCGTTTTGGAAAGGACAATGAATATGTAACTACCAAAAACAATGAAAATGTAACTACCTATTTACAAGACATAGAGAGTTTAGGCATAACACTTCCTACAATCCATGATCCATCAGAACTCAGCAACATATTATCAGTCCCAAACAATGAACAAGGGCTTTAAATAACTTGAAGACATGTTAAAACATCAGGAAACTTAACTTCAATCAAAATCACTTCTCTATCAAGTATAATTGTAGTCAATTAGTAGGCAATAGCTCAGTATAAGCAATTCAAAGAATGTAACTCTTGCAACTAATCCTCAAATACTTCTAATATTTCAAACTGACAGGCCCTTAAATGTTTTCATCTAAGCCACAAGATTAGTTCTCACATCAGAACAAAACAACCACGAATAACCTATGCTACCTCTGGTGTCTCTTTTGCATATGAAACTTAGAACAGTAACAAACGCTTTACCTTAGCAGAATTAACCGTCAAACACATCACTATTTGCAATTATCTAATCAAGAACATTGAATCAATTGCCTTAATCACATACTAATAAATTATATGAAAAAGAAATCAGAACAGTATCAAAATTTGAAGACAAATTAGAAACAGAAACCCTAAACTGAATGGCGAAATTTGATCTCACGACTCAATAATACTCATTGCTCTGAAAACTGCAGAAATTTTGCCTAATGCTGAGAATTATACATCATTGACAGAAGAGAAAGAGAATGTGAGAGAAGCATATGCATTGCGCTATAAATTCGAACCATAGTATCTTACATCCTTAACCACCTATTTCATCAACAAAAACCACAAAATCAACCAACAAAACCCTAATTACCATCTCAAGCCTTAGTTCGTAATCCTAATTCCACAAAGCATGCTGTTAATCAATAAAATAAAACCTAAAAGCTGAATCCTAGCGAATTCCATCGCAATGCAAGCTCAATCAACGAAACAAATCAGAAATTGGCGTTAAACAAGTCAAATTCGAACCTACCTACCACAGTAACATCACAATCACATTCTAAAACAGTTGAAAGAGAAAAATTGGCGATGAAATTGAGCAGAAATGAGAAGGAATACGAACTTGAGTAAGGAAGGATAGATATAGCGGCGATGCAAATGGCGGTGAAGAAGAGTGGAGGCAATCGAAGAAATCGCCACCGCTTGACGGTGTCTCTGCTCTCAGTTGTGGAAATTAGGAAAATGTTGAATTACTTGGTTGAAATTTGTGAGAGAAAATCATGGAGATGCTGATATAGCAACGCGAAGTGAGAGAGGGAGAAGATGAGTATGGCAGCGCGAAGAGAGGGAATGAGAAGAAGAGACTGCACGGGACATGTGAAACTGATTAAGTTTTTGGTTTTTGTTTTGTTTTTTCTTTTACATTTTATTTAGGTCCCTAATCTTCAAATAGAAAATTTATGGAGTAGAAAAAAATAACAAAATGTGAAAATTAATTGGAAGAATGTCAGGTACATATTTTCACACTTCTATTACACCAAAAAATTTCAATTACACCAAAATTTATCACGATGAACATGGAAAAAAAATAACGACGAACTTTGGAGGTCATCGTAAACTATTTAATTAGTGATGGACTTTAACGACCAATTAATCACTTTCATCGTTATTGATACCATTTTAACAATGAATTTTAAAATTCGTCGTTATTGGTTGGTCGTTAAAGACCATTTTTCTAGTAGTGGATATTCCCGTACACTTGCGGGGTTATCACCTTATCTCCAAGAATTGAGAACATTGCCTGCTTCACTTTTGAGAAAGGCTGCATCAGTTTATCATATTGTTCTGAGTTGAGAGTTGGTCCCATCTCTACCACATTTGTATTTACAGATTCAGTTGTAAGAGCAGGAGCCCCCAGTAGTTGCTTGTAGTACAGGACAAAAGTTTCAATAACCTCCTCAGATTTATCAACATACTTCCCAGTCACATCTCTAATATATGAACTTTGTTTATGTGTCTTCTATTCATTATACAAGAGTGGAAGAATTTTGTATTAAGATCACCTTCTTGGAGCCAATGAATCTTGGCTCTCTGTTTCAAGAAACTATTTCTAGCAGCTTGCTTCAACTTATAAAATTCACCAACTTGTCTCTCTTGTGTTGCCAGCACAGAATCATGGGGATTAAGTTGTAGTGCTTGTTGACATGCTATTAACTGTAGATAGGCAGCACCATAATGCAAAATGGCTGCTACTGAGCTCTCTCAATGATTTTTTGAGTAGCTTCAACTTCATAACAATCTTATACATAGGAACACCTTTAATCTGAGTATTCCAACAATTTTGCACTCTCTCCATTAAGTCAGGAGCAGAGCTCCACATATTAAAGTACTTGAAGGGTCTTTGTCCAGCTTGGTGATGAGGAAAGCATTGTACAATAGCTGGAGAGTGATCAAAATTTCCCTTAGGTAGGAATTGGGCCATAGCATCAGGGAAAACTTCAAGCCAATCTTCATTAATGAGCACCCTATCAATCTTAGCTTGCTGTAGAATCTATCTTCTAGATATTGCTTGTTATTCCATGTGTAGAACATACCATTAGCCTTCAAATCAAACAGGCAACAAGTGGTCCCACAATGTCTAAAGTCCCCAACATCAGAGAGAGTAATAGGGGAACCAATTCTCTCATTGAGGTTAAGGACATTATTAAAATCTCCACACACTATCCATGGACCAGAGCATCTTCCAGAAAAATTGCATAGATCATTCCACAGGGTTAGTCTCTCCTTAGGATCATTGGAACCATATACAAAGGTGCAGTAGAACCTTTTGCCTAAAGGAATAACTCGCACATTTGTATGAACCAGCTGAGCTAACTGAGACATCAGTAACATAGAAAATAGCATAATCCAACAGTATCCAAATTCTACCTTTATTATGAGAAGAGTAATTTGTATTAAAAGACCAAGAACTACCAATACCAGTAGCCACACTAGCAAAATTCTGAGATTTTACTTTGGTCTCTAAAAGACCACACAACCCTGCTTTATTCTTGTGAAGGAGCCATTTCACTTCTTGTTGCTTCGATGGTTTATTTAGCCCCCTCACATTCTAAAATCCCCTGCTATCCATTTGGATCAAGAGAGGTACAGCCCCCCCTCCAGATCAGTGTCACCACCATTCAAAGATAAGAGTACATTGCCTATATCATTGTCAGCCAAGGAAGTAAAGGGATTATCCAATTAAATTGGATTCTGAGGAACAGGAGATTTACTAGAAGCTTTATGAGGTTTAGTCATAACAAAACCATCCTCATCAGTTATAATCACATTCTTCTGCATCTTAGGAGCTTCAATTGCAGGTGGTGGAGGTTTAGGTACCCACATTTTCTTGGTATTCTTCCTCTGCTTACATAGGTCTTCATCATGCCCAATACCACCACATTCAGAACACTTTATTGGTAGCCATTCATACCTCACCCATTGTTTCACTATATCACCCTTCTCAATCTCAAATCCAATCTGAGATGGAAATTGTTGTCCAACCTCAACCTCCACTAGCATTCTAGCAAAGCTCAGTCTACCCCTTTGATTAGTGGCACTGTCAGCCTTCAAAGGAGTGCCAATAGCACTAGAAATTTTAGACAAGGATTGTTTACCCCAATACTTAATATCCGAACCTAGAAGTTGAATCCAGATTGGTACTCTTTTAACATCTTTATACAAATCAACCTCAGCACTCCAGCTTTTAACAATAAGTGGCTTTTTATCAAACAATCTAAACCCCTCATTCAGCACAACATTTTTAGCCTCAATAGTATGAAATCGAATAAGGAAAATATCCATGCCCATTGCCGAGACCTTATCGATCCCATGTTTTCCCCAAACACTTCGAAAAAAACCATTCATGCTTTGAAGTAGTGGGTTACCCCCAATGACATAGCAATAAACAGCAGTTGACCAATACTTTACCTCATCAGCAATGACCTCTTCAGAAATTTTGATTTTGGAGTTGGATGGTGTACCATTTACCTCCAAATCCCCCATTCGAGCACTTCCAACCTTTCTCCTATACGAATCCTGCTGTAATGGCGGAGTGAGACTCTCGCACCTTGTTCCTCCTCTTCCACTTCAACAGCCCACGATTTAACACTTCCAACCTCCAATTCATTTGGTGATTGCTGTTTTCGCTGGTTCATATTGGTCATATCAACACCTTCATCGCCTCTTCCAAATCCATAGGCATTATGCCCAGAATTTCTAGTATAGCTCTCAACCTTTTAGCATGTATCGATTGTGGGATTTTGGGTTTTTGTGAAACACCAGGCATCGATTCATCATCTGAATGAACAATAGCATCACTTTTCTTACTGTGTTTAGCTGATTTAGGTTGCTGCTGTTTCTTCGCCATGGCACTCAGTTCTTCGTGAGCTGAAAGAAAACCATCGCAACCTTCTTTTTTTCAAACGGAAATTTCCTGTGGTACCCCTGAACTTTGGCCTAATGCCAGTGGTGTCCAAGCTTTTCCAATAATGCCAGTGGTACCCCTGAAC
>BSSO01002307.1:0-19752 GCA_030267885.1 Mesembryanthemum crystallinum | reverse complement strand
CCGGAATATTTTGGATTCGTAAAATTGAGTCCAAATCCAATCCGAATTAAATTTGGACTCGAACTTCTAAGTCCAAATCCAATCCGAATTATTTTACCAAATCCAATGCGATCCGAATAGTCCAAAGTTTTTAACGTGCTCAATTTTTCTAAAAATAAAATCCTACACATTTAGCCTATTTATAGTCAACTATAACTAATGGCACAAGCCCATTCAACCATAGTACATTATATCATTATCATATCCATAATTTCGGTTTGGACTTTGGACTTTGGACTCCAAAGGGTCAAGTCCAAATCCAAATTTAAAGTCCAAATTTTTTATTTTTTGAGTCCGAATCCAATCCGAATTACAAAAAGTCCGATCCGAACCGACTAATTCGGTTTGGATTTTGGACTTTTTCCGAATAAGTTTTACCCCTACTAGAGAGTGGAAATTAAGATTTATTATGAACTTTTGAATATGTAACTCAAAATTTAGTTACGAGTGTTGATAAAGTAACTCTTTAGTATTATACACAAGTATGCGTCTTGATAAATTAACTGTCTCATTTTGGATCATTTCAATAACTGAACTGGGATCAATGCATGTGTCTTGATAAAATACTACTCATAAACACAAGTATGCCTAACTCCTAGTGAACAAGTAAAAGGACTAAAGGATTTGAGGCCGTAATGCCAAATGAGTCTTTTTAGTAGATTCCCTTTGCCACTTGAGTATTTAAAGTGGCTCCGGCGACAATTGGGTCTTATAAAAACATAAATCATTCATATTGGTCCAAAAATGACAACTCTGGTCAAATTTTCCGACGAATTTTTTTTTTCTCATTTTTTTCATCTATTCTTGTAATCTTCAATAAGATTCAGTTGGTTAACATTTTTAAATGACTTAACGTTGGTTAAAAATGGTTGAAAACGGGAAAAAAATTAGCTTTCGCCGGAATTTTTTGGCCGGAGTTGCAAATTTTGGACCAATGTGCATGAGTCACAGTTTTATAATACCCAATTGTCGCCGGAGCAATTTTAAAGACTCATGTGGTAAAGGGGCTATACTAACCCATTTGGCATTGTAGCCACAGAGAAGTTAGAGATAAATTTCACATTTTCAATAATAGTTAATAGTTGTAATGCCTTATATTTTTCTCAATTTGCATATTATTGAATGATTTATAGATTCACCCAACCTTCAATCTTTTTTNTTTGCTTATTTTATCTCTATACATTTGCTGGCTTCGGCTGCTACTGTCCTTGTTCTTCTGTTTCCAAGAACAGAGCTAGAAACAGGGGAGTTTGCAGAGAGATTGAAAGGGTTTTGCTTTCTGAGATTTATTGCTTCTGGGTCACACAAAACATGAATTTTTAAGCAAGATTAAGACACATCCCAGTTCAAAAATTTGCAGTTAACTGAGGTGAAATCAATCTTACGCTATTTTGTTTATGGGTCTGAGTGATTTTCAGATTCCAATTTCCATAGTAACTCGAACAAATCTTCCTAAAATTGAAAAGTAAACAAACTACAACACCAACACCAGCATCAGCATATGTTTGCCATAATAGCCTAGATCTTTTGCATAGTCAGAAAACTAACAAGGATTAAGAAGAGTAATTGTTGTACTACTAGGATTACAAAGAAGATAGCTAAAATACTGATGTCAATGTGAATGTGAACAAAATTGATATCTTGAAACCGTAATCTTATACTCCTACAAAATAGTAAGAAGAGTGAGAGTGAGAAATACCTCAAGTAGCTAGAAATTTTGCTGGAATGAAGGCGTTCGTAGGCGGCTTCCGGCACTGGTGAGCGAGAGTTTCAGAGAGAGAGTAAGAGAGTAAAGGCTGAAGAGAAAGGGTAGGGTTGAATGCTGAACTTGTTTAGGAGTTAAAACCATAGTATCTACTACGGTTCAATAGAACCGCAGTATAAAGATCTAGCTACTCTGCTACTGTGCGCGTCTCCATATCTACTGCGGTTTTGAAGTCAACTGTGGTAGAATCAAACATCTAGTTCTCTGCTATGGTTTTTACTATAATCGTTGTAGATTGGGCGCCGTAGATTCACTCTTTTCTACTAGTGGTTACAAGTTTGATCCATTCTCGCTTCATATATTGTATGTATTTGTATAGTACTGGCCCTAACACCTCCCCATACATCCAATAAAAAAAAAAAACAACCAAATTATTAACATCAGAGGTCGGGGGGAAAGGCTCCTAGCAAACTACGTCCTCCGTCTCTTGTAAATATTAATAAACCATTTGTGGTACAGAATTTAAGGAGAAATGTGAAGGTTGTTTATTCCACTTTTGTTACAAATTTGTTTGAATGGGCTGGGGTTTTAACTTAGAGTTGATCTTTAATGGATCACAGCTTCAAGCCTTCAAGTTGGGGATGATATAATAATTTGTTTGATTTTAACATGTGAATGAATGTTTGCTTGCCCTTTTCCCTTGAAAGATACTTTACAAGTTTTTATTGTCCCAAGGCTATTGAAGCTTGTGATCTGTTAAATCCCCCTATTTGCCATCTCCCTTTATGAACTCTTTCTACACAGAAACATTGGCATCTTCAATCATAACCATATCCCCACTGCAAATTTTTGCAAGAGACTTCTCTTTACTGTCCAAGAGTAACTTTCAACCAGACCTGTGCACAACCCGAAACAAGCCACATCAATGGAAATCGCCACCCAGTAACTGGATAACTTTAATGTTGATGCTACCACGGGAACAAGAAACTGTGATGAAGGGTGTGCAGGTTGTGAAATAAACGACAGGGCGCACCGCGCACTGGCTTATTGGCTTCTACAGAGAAGAAGAGCACTTGATATCTTCAGGCACAGTTTCATGGCTATTAGAGAAGCCTTGGGACAATGATGAGTTCATCTTCTTGGCTTCTACCATATTAACGATGAGAATTTATCACTTTCAATTCTGAAAAGAAAACAGAATGGTACTTGGAAATTGGCATCACTACTGTAGTTGCTGTTGTCAGGTGTTCTTACTAGAGTTTAAAATCATGGTCTTTTGTATAAGTTCAACATTATGCGTCAGAAAGGCTCTATTCAATTCAACTGAATGACTCTGGAGAGTTTGGACTAAACTGTACTTAATTGCATTAATTGAACTAAACTGAATAAGGATTGAATGAATACTAATATGTGAGAGAAAAAATAAGTTGCAAAAGTGAATCGAATGGAGTACAATATAAGAATGGTGAAATGAACAAAGCCTAACTTAGGTGCAGCCAATCGAAAACAAATAGTTTTACTTTGAGAATTAACTGTCAAACCACTCTTCAATATATCAATTCCGATGCTTCGACTCGTTGACACTAGTTTATCACTCTGATGTATGATGTGTGCAAGGTCCTGTCAGACTAAGCTAGTTCTACACCTGGCTGGAATCCATGGAAGGTGGTGAGAGATTGGAAAGCCAACAGAGTACTACTAGATGTATGGATCATTCAGATTCTGTCAACAAACGCTGGTTGATGAGTCTACATTACATCACAATTTTAGGCAACAGATTTATGGTGCTAGCCTATAATGATTCTGATCTTGTTTTGGGTTCTAAGAAAGAGATATTCAGCAATGTATCTAATTTCATAACAATGATCTGGATTCCAGCAATGCTTTCAACATCGCCTACTTTTACTGCTTCCACCTTATGGTTATTTCTCACTGAAAATTGTAAGAAGACAGACCTAAGATTGTCCCAGCCTAAGTGATAAAGAAATGAGTAGAAGTTGTCTTAGATGTCACTCAAACTAAAAACGGTGGGACATTGCGATGAGAATCACTCAGATAGCTCTATATATAGCTCGAGCAATTGTTTTTTCAGTTTGGTAGTCTTAAAACAGATCAGACAGAAGTGGCTACAGATATGAGCATACAATCGTCAGACCGAAGCGTCCTTATAACTGAGTGTGTTCGTAGTAGGCTCAATGTATTCTGAAAACCTTTTTTTTTTTTTTTTTTTTTTTTGACGGAAAATATGAACAGAAAGTATGGTACTAGAGCAAAGGATAAATAGTCTTTTGTTCACCAGATTGGCACAGGATAATTGTGGGGCACCTATCATAGATTCACCTTTATACTAAGCAAAACGATCTTCCTAGGCATGTGAGAGTTTGCTATTCAAGAATCTAAACCCCGACAGTCTAAAAATGCGTAATTTCTTATCTGATGCACAGTATCTGAATCAAAATATAGCTAAACTCAAAGCTAAACTTTTACTGATATCGATGATCACAATTATGTGGTCTTGGTTCAGAAGGAGGAACTTATTCCTCACTAGACCTAGATTATGAAGATAAAGCTTAATATCATCTAATGTTTCTCCATATGGTATCTACTACATATGATGTTTACAAATATGCACAATTTTGCTCAACAAAGTAACAAAAAGCCTAGTTATGCAAGCATGTATTCAGTCACTCCAAGTACTGGCCTTGATGAATTTTTGTTTGAGCATGTCCTGCTGTTTGAGTGATTTACATGGTGGAACTCGAAAACTAACCACAATTCAATTTGTTGCAATCTCATTCAAACACAATCATTGCCTTTGCCGAGGTCCTGGGGAACTTTGATAGTTCGTTGACAAACTGCAGCTCCTCTGCTGAAGTTAATTCACTTTCCCGATCAGAGAAGATTACCAATTTATCTAAATTGATGGCACTCTCGAGCAGAAATTTAGCTAATCGAAGCTGACCTTCATATGGCATTCGATACCCATGTATAGAGACAACTTTGAGATGGGGTACCACACAAGAGGAATAAGCCTCTGGAGAATCTTTTCCATAAAACTTTAAGAACCCGCCCTGATAGTAAATGATATATCTCAGGTAATCTGATTTGTAAGCAATACACAGTCAGAAAGATCATGCAAGTGAACTTATTTAATAGACATACCCCAGAATAATACTTTGGATGTATTATAAGCTCCTCCAAACATGGTGAATTTCTAACCAAACAACAAATGCCTGCAATAAACCTGTGCTGAAGTGACGATGTCAAAACAACACGTTTCCATCTGGTTTCTGGAAGGCCCGCAAACATTGAACAACAGTTTAATAGCTGAAACAAAAATGATAAGCATATTAGTAATCTCATTTTTTTCCTTCGCTTTTTAAATAGTATAGTTTTTCATATAAACATCCAAATATCATCCAAACAAAAGTCGAGATCCTCATTAGTTAATAAAGAATGTTAACTGTAATTCATTGAAGACGTATCATTGGAATGCTTTAAAGACATGGCATGGTTTTATTTGTCTAGTAAGATGATATATAAGCAAAGCAAGGTCTCTTATATCATTTCAGCCATTGAATATGGTCCTGTGATTCTACATATAGCTACAAGGTATGCTAGATTAATTGGTTATACTGCAACTGGGTTATTGGTTGATTAGTACAAAGTAACAATCCAGAAAAGACAACAAATGTACCATGCAAAATTTATATAGGGCCTGCTTATGAACTGCTCTACATTTTACAACGTACATTCTTCGAACAATTTGTAATACTGTTAGCCTTAAAGGTGAAACTTTTTTTTAACAGTAAGTGACAATTATCAATCACCAAGTGACACTTTTGAAACGCTAAGTGATACTTACAACCACATAGAATTGGCTTGTTAATAACCAAGAAGCCAAAGAGAGCAAGTAAAATTTTCCATTCAGGTTCCTCTCTTTGTCTGAACCACATGAGATATATCATAGACACATCTCCTTTCCCAGAGGATCCTCCTCTGCAACTGCTAGTGAAGAAATACATAAACATCATGTTTATTCTTGATTACAAGGACTTGTCACAAACATGTACTACTTTTGATTAAATAAGACAAAAACCCCCATATAAGCACTTTTGCACTACTTGTTAACAACACCATATATATAATTATCTTGCACCTACATTTCATCAGAATCTGAAACAGCACCAGTATCAGAAAATAAAACAGAAGCAGTAAGGGCTTCAAAACTCACCGAATCGACATCATTTGTAAATGTCATAACCTCAGCATTTTGAAACACCTCGAGAAACCTTTTCAAGGTATGAGCAATCACCGGGTAAGGCTTGTCAGTTAAAATCCTCACAGTCCTCATAGTCACTTCACGAACCGATGGAACATTGAATTGCAGATAGTTAAAATTGACAACAATATCCAAAATCTTCAAGTTAGGACAATCGATTGTGCACAATACAGTCGGTCTCTTATCCACGAACTCTAACTTCTCAATGCTCAGGGAACTCAAAACCTGTAAATATTCGGCATTGGAAATAGAAAGTTCTTTAAGAGACGGACAGCCACATACAAATTCATTGATGGCATCACCTCTAACATTGGCAATATCTAAAGTTCTAAGAGATCTCATGTGAACTCGACTAGGAGGTCCGATTCTACAATTCCGCAGTCTTAGAATAACAAGAGATTGACTCATATACAGAAAACCCGGCAAAGGGTAACCATTCATCCCATGACAATCAAGTGTCAACCTCTTAGCTTTTCTACGTAACGCAAATCTTATGCATGGATCAATGTGATCAGCTACCTCATCTGCTTTTTCCTTATATATGCATTTCTTGATATTAAAACAGAATTCATCAATGGTGGGTCTTTGGCGAAGAACCAACACATTCCGAACAAATACCATAAAACTTGAATCCAAGAAGCTAATCTTTTTCCATTCTGCTTTTGGCCAAGATGGTAACGGTGGAGGAAACTGATCGTCACTGAGATTAAGGGTGGGAACGGTAGTCCAAAGGTTTCGGAATCGACGACGAAGCAGGACAGTTTTTACAGCATCCAGAGCGGGCAGAAAAGACAGTATGTGCACAATCAGTTCATCTGGTAATTCACTTAATCTATCTTCTCTTTTGCATACACCATTTCTTGAACCCTTACGCTTCTTTGACCCAGATTTCATGATTTGCATTTTTCTTTTTTTTCTGGGTATGAAACGAAATTGGATACTGTCACTGGAAAGTGAATAATAATAATTGATTGATGGGTGGGATAGAACACTTGAAGAAATTGTTCAATGGAGCATTGATAATGATAACTTTGATTGCCAATGAAGCTCTGAAAAGGCCACACAGTTGAGAGTGGAAGAGAAGAAACTCTCTGTTTCTGGGAAATTTTGAGATTAGCAAAGGGGATTTTGGCTCAAAATGGGTTACGACGAGGAATGAAAATTGACTTGTGATTTGATTGTTTGGGAATTTGGGTATGAAAGTAGTTTGATCAAGAAAAAGTACAACTTAAGCCCGACCCCAGTCTGTCTGTGTAGTTGTATTTTAGTCTGATTGTGACACTGTAATTTTTTGGGTGCATTTTGACACTGTAATTTAACAGACCAAGGTTAGTTAGGGATTTTCATTTTTTTGTGTGTGTGTGTGTGTGTGTGTGTGACAATGTAAAAACCAGACTAGGAAACAAATGAAGGGAGGGTCCCTTTGTTCACACTAGTTGCGAGTTTGTGCGCCTCCCTGACAATACTACGACTGACCTTACTAACAGAGTAAAACTCAAGCAGGTTGGCTTGCTTCTTGATTTTGGAGATGATGTCCTTAATTTCAAATTTGCATTTGGTAGCTCCTGAGAGAGTGAACTAATTCCTGTGAGTTAGTGCATAATTTCTCTTTGAGCCAACCACGTGTAATTGCCTGATTAATGGCCCCCTAGATCTAGAATTGCTGTGGATTCTGCTTGAATTGCTTATGATGCGATAAATCTGCCTGGCTGTTTTCCCAAGGTTGCCCCCTGAGTCGATTGTTTATTTTTGCCACCCATCCCAGTCCCGAGTTGAGGTTATCTTTCCTCCAGGAGCCATCAACCACTAACCTGACCGTCGGTATATCATAACCATTGTTGCTAAGGACCAAACCGCTGAAATAGGTGTAGGGTTGAAGCATGCGTTACTCTCATCAGCTGTAACAGAGATCGGTTTGTAGCTCATTGCTGTAAGATTAACACCCGTTAAAATGTGAGTCATATGGATCAAGATCATAGGATTGGTCTCTTCAATCCTGAAAATGATGTTATTACGATGCAACCGAATGGCCCATAAAGACGCTACGAATGTTGGCAGCGCAGAGGAGCAGGTAATGTCCAAACTGTAGAGGTATCTTAGGGATCCAATGAGCCACTGATGGAATGTGGTATTTAGGTTTGCTTCCACGTTAAGACCTAACGGTCCCCACTTCCAAACTTTGGAAGTGAAAGGGCACTTACAAAAAAGGCGGTCGATTGTCTCCTCATTATGTTTGTAGAGGGGACAGTTCTCGGATGTGTTATTTCCTTTTTTTTCTTTTTCTTTTTTTTCCTTTTTTTTTTTTTTTTTTGAGGTTGCCTCCTATTGCAATTGCATTGTTAATAAGTTTCCATATAAATAGCTTCCACTTTGGAAGAATGTTGAGAGCCAAAGTTTTTTCCAAAAAGATCTACCCAATGTCTCGCATACATTGGTTTGTGGGAGTCTGCGACGAGTAGCTAATAGCCTGACTTAATCGAATACCCTCTATGGGGTGTCTATCCTCAGAACCATTCATCCTCCTCATGAGGGTAAAAGAGAGGTGTTGCCATGATTTTGTTGGCTCGCATAAAAGTGAACCATCTTCTAAGTTTCGCAAAATTCCATGAAAGAGGATCCTGTGTAAGGCAATCCTGAACTAGTAGAGGTTGAGGTTCATCAACAAGATAGTCCGGTTTGAATTGGATGTTCTCCCCTTTGACCTAGTGTGAGCCCTTAAAAGGGTGTTGGCCCCATTCCCAATCTTCCTCAAGCTCCCTTTAAGCATCTTTCGAGCTCTGTTAACGATCCCCTATTAACCCCATGTCCAGTGTGCTTTATCGTTGTTCCCAAAGGCTGCTTCAAGAGGGGTTGACCTGTATACTTTCCTATTAGCACTTGTGAGATGAGAGAGTCTTTGTTTGCAGTGATCCTCCAAGCTTGCTTCGCTAAGAGTGCATCGTTTAGTTCACCAATTGTTTTAATGCCGAGTCCTCCCTCTCCTTCGGGGAGTGAGAAATCGGTCTTCTCTCGATAGGAGTAGACCATAAAAACTTCCCGATTATCGAATCCATTTGTTGCAGGTTGAGACCGGTAAATGGAAGATGGAAAGGACATGTATGCTGAGCGCAACAAGTATTGAGTTAATGAGAACCAACTTTCCAACTTGTGAGAGTGACGCATATTTATAGGAGGTCACCTTCTTCATGATATTATCAGCTAAGAATTGGAAAGACTCTATTTTATTACGTCCGAACACAATTGGAGTCCCCAGGTAATGTCCGAAATTTTCTCTGTTATCAACTTGAAGGCATTCCTTGATCCTTATCCTATCATGATCGTTGGCGTTTGGGCTTAAAATCACAAAGGATTTCTCTATGTTGATGATTTGACCTTTGACCTGATTATGCACAGAAGATTTCCAACAGATTACCTAGTTCCATGCACATACTATTATCCCCTTTCAGGGAGAAGACAGAGTCTGATACGCTCGCAAGGGTACGGGTATATTGTTGTAATAAAATAAAATCGTCTCCACAAGGAATTAGAAATTCCAACTACCAATTTAGCCTAAATTTTACGCAAGTTAAGTGTAATCTATTGGTTGGAGTTGATAGTGATTAAAAAGCAATATCAACTAAACTAATTAACTAAACTAACAATTAGAAATAACTAGAGTAAAAGTGATGGGAACAAGGATTAAGGTCACGAGTTCACCCAACCATAACATTAAATACTAGGATAATGAACAAGCCACAATTAAATGGGATTGGAAAGCAACTATTAGTTCGAAGATAATCCAAGGCCTCTCTCATGGTCCAAGGGAAGCACCTATATTACTCTAATTACCTATTTCCATGGAATTAGAACAATCAAGGACCCATTAAGCACAAATTAATCACAAAATTGCCAAAAGCAATTTATCGTACTCTCCTGGTTAAATCACCCTTGCTTGTGTTAAGGCACCCATAAAATCAATCTTCCCCTCTCGGTTATGGACTAATTTCGCTAAACAAAGCCAAAGAGAACTAAAGATTCACTCAAGCATTTCATCGAACACATGGGGTGCACAAAACCAATTAAATAAGCAACTTTTCCAAATGATCATTACTAGATCACATCATCCAAGCATTAAACATTAGTGGTTGGGGGCTAATCCCAATCCTAATCAAGATATCTAATCTCTAAACATCATAGAAATCAAGCAGAAGCTAACATAAGTACTTAACATCATGAAAATAAGAGAAAGAAGCAATGTGATTCAAGACAATAAAGAACTAGATTAATAAAGAGTAGAGAAAATGTCACCCAAAGTCTTCAAGAAATTTTCACAATCTTGGAGAAAACCTTATAACCCTCAAAACCCTTGAGAAGCTCTCCAAAAATAACTCTATCTATCCTAAAATGAATCTTAGATGTCAAGTGTTCAAAACCATGCCTTAAATAGAGTTTACAAGCCAAAAATCCCGAAACGTGGGCAAAATAGGCGAAGCATGGGCAAAGGGGCCAAAACATGGCTACCCGTGTTTCACCACTGCACATTAAGAAGACTCAAATTTGGCTTGCAAACCGAG
Source organism: Mesembryanthemum crystallinum (assembly GCA_030267885.1). Lineage (NCBI taxonomy): Eukaryota > Viridiplantae > Streptophyta > Magnoliopsida > Caryophyllales > Aizoaceae > Mesembryanthemum > Mesembryanthemum crystallinum. The sequence continues at coordinate 9,173 of BSSO01002307.1, read as the reverse complement.
TCATGGCCATTCGTGGTTCACCTTTTTGACCCGTGGTTGAGTCTGGAAGCCTTCTCTTGCCTCTCTTTCACCTTCTTGCTCGCCTTTGCTTTCCTCCAAGTCTTCTTTAGGCCTTCATTGCTCACAAAACTAGCACATTCTACTTCTAATTCATCTCCTACATATCAAACACTCAAAAAGGCGTAAAAGAGAACTAAAAGAGATAAAAGTGAACTAAACTACCAATAAAAACAAATGAAAGGCTAAACTAATATGAAAGTAACCAAAATATGTACACATAAACGGCTTATTAGAGTCATCGGTGAAGAGGAGGTGGGTGATCTCGGGGCTATTCCTTGAAACCTTGACTCATCGAATCCTACCTTGAACTTGCAGTAGCAATAAATGGAAAGAAAGGACCTCCAAGCAAATGAGAAATAAATAGGAGGAAAGTGGATCCCCATATCGTAATCCACATGTTCGTCTGAAAGCTGGTGATGGTTCCCTGTTGATTAGGATGGAGTAGGAGACTGTGGAGACACATTGCATGATCAAGTCAATGATAATTACATGAAACCCATTTTGAGAAGAGTATGTTCAAGGAATTTCCAAGAGACCCTATCATGGGCTTTACTCAAGTCGACTTTCAGAGCAAAGTAATAGTCAGATCCTGATGTTTTCCTCTTAATGAAATTGAGACACTTGTTTGCAAGTAAACAATTGTCTCCTATGAGTTTGCCCGGTACAAATGTGCTTTGAAATTTGCTGATTATTTTACCCATCAGAGGTTTGAAGCGAAGCGCAATGCATTTCGAGGTACATTTGCAGACCAAGGTTAGTTAACAACAAGAAGTATGACTAAGGTTACGTTCTCTTAACCTTGAAAAAAAATTGAGAAATGAAACTGAACCCTAAGGTGAAGTGAACAGAATTAAACTGAATAATTATAGTAATAGTAATAATAATAATAATAATAATAATAATAATAATAATAATAATAATAATAATAATAATAATGTGAATTGAGCAGAACGAAACAGAATAGAACTGAATGGAACTGAATTGAATTGAACTGAATTTAAGCAAAATTAAGGGGAAGAGAACATAGCCTGAGACTGCGTTTGGCCAAGTCTATATAAAAGCACTTATCCATTGCATATTACTCTTTCACCACCCTCTCCTCCTCCTCCTCCTCCTCTTCCTCCTCCTCCTCCATTTTATCTTCTAACAAGTTGAAATGAGGTTAGAAAATAGAAGCTCAAAATTGTATCTTCTACTTCCAACCCATTTTTAACTTCTTAAAAGTCAAAATAAAGGAGGAGGTGGAGGAGGAGTGGGTGGTGGAAGAGTACGTGGAATGGATAAGTGTTTTTTTTATAGAAATTTGGCCAAACGGACTCTTTAGATTAACAGATAATAGTTTGTCTTTTTCTTTTTTACAATGTTGATCACTTATTGATCACAGTTTCAGGTTAGGGATGATCTAATAATTTGTTTGATTTCAATATGTGTATGGATGTTTCATGTTTGGACCTTTAGTTGCATTGAAATGTAGTTTACAAGTTTTTAGAGATTGTCCCAAGGCTATTGAAGCTTGATATCTTTTTGAGCCTTAACCCCACGGAATCGAAACTACAATCCTCATTTCTTGGCATCTTCAATCAAATAAACCGTATCCCCACTACAACTTTTGCAAGAGACTATTCACTTTACTGTCCAAGAGTACCTTTCATCCAGACGCAACAGTATAAAATAAAAAAAATTAAAAAATTAAAAAATAAAACCTCACTTTTTATAAACAGAGTCCCAAAACAAGCATCAATGGTCGAAGATGACGTGTTATTGTATTTTCAAGTTTTAGCTCAGCTTAAGGATTTCATGACTATAATGCCCATAACATACTCTATTGAAAATTTAAGCAAAAAGTAGTAGTAACCCTTCTTATTTTTGTGTAAACACATTTACAATATTTAGATATTTCTACTTCAATTTTTTTTAAGTGTGTTTTTAATCTTTGTATCAATATTATCTAAGTAGGCAATTCTCCTAGTATGTGCTTTTTTAACATTTCACTTGATCCAATCACCAGAGTTCTCATTTGCAATGACTTTAAATAAGTAATATATCTCAATGCATTTTCTGAAACGTCAATATACATATCTAAATCACGTTAAACCTCAGTATATCTCGATTAGATTTCAAAACACGAAAATGACATGTAAGAATTAATGGGTTGGATACCTCGAATTTAAGGGGAACAAGATGAATTCTTATATGAGCAATGATACATGTCTTCTTAGAAGACACCTAAAAATACGAGTTGTAATAAAACAAAATACGAGCTGTAGTAAAACATACATTTGATGTAGTAAAAGATTTTCTAATTTTTACTACAATTTATAAAACAATTTACTTAAAAAGACACTTATATAGAAGACACATAGCATTTGGCTTCTTATATTTAAAGTGTATTAAATAGTTTATATGCATCCAATATGAGGGTATTTTCCTAAATCCTAAATTTGCTCACCACAACAGTGACTTTTCTTTTTAAAGGGTTTCATACAACAATTGTATAATGACTNTTGCACATTTGCTTTCTGCTACTACTATAGTTTGGGATTCTTTATTAACATGTTGGCATTTGACAGCTGCAAGAACTAACATTTTTTTTTTTTTTTTTTAAACGTGTGATGCTGTTGAATATGCCAAGCAAGTTCTAGTTTGGTACTGCAGTGCCCTTTCAATGTGCTTGTCATTCAAACTTTAGGGGCAAAAGCCTAAAACTTAAGCTGAAGATCAAAGTTTGAGTCAACACAACACAAAAAAGATCGTTTGTTTTCGTATTTCGTTGGTGATCAAAGTAATTACCCTTTCTCAATCTCAAGTAAGTCAATCATTATCCATTATCAATGCCCCTTTTTGAGTTTGATTTTATCTCAATCGCATCATGTTATAATTGCTGTTTCATACCCAGGAAACAGAAAACAAAACATGAATTCTGGGTCAATGAATCATGAGGGTTCAGAAAGTTGTATAGGCGAAAGAGATAGATTAAGTGAATTGCCAGATGAAGTGATTGTGCACATACTGTCTTTGTTGCCCACTCTGGATGCTGTAAGAACTGTCCTCCTTCGCAGATTCGGCAACCTTTGGACTTTGGTTCCCACTCTTGATTTCAGTGACCATCAGCTTCGTCCACCATATTCAGCTAACAATCCAGAATGGAATAATAGTACAGCCCTGTTTCCGCGTTTCTTGCTATTTGTTCGAAATGTGTTGAAGCTTCACAAAAGACCCACCATTGACGGATTCCTGATTGATACCAATAAATACATAAACTGGGATAAAGCATACATGGTAGTTACTGAAATTGATGCATGGATAAGATTTGCGTTGAGTAGAGAAGTTAAGAAGCTGTCTCTTGATTTTGGTTGGAATAATAAATTTTTTCCTTTGCCTAGTTTTATATATACAAGTCATTCTCTTGTTATTCTTAAATTGCGAGGTTGTAGAATCGAACTCCCTAGTCGAATTCACTTGAGATCTCTTAGAACTTTAGATATTGCCAATGTTAGTGTGGATGAGGATGACAACTTCAATGAATTTGTATGTGGCTGCCTCTCTCTTCAAGAACTTCATATTTCCGAATCCGAGGTTAAAGATATGCAGGTTTTGAGATCCTCGACCATTGTAAAGTTAGAACTCGTACAGGAGGAATCAAGAGTATCGTGTACAATCGATTGCCCTAACTTGAAGATTTTGGATATCTATGTCAATTACCCTGTGATAGTTAACATTCCATCTGTCCGAGAAGTGACAATCAGGGCTTTCACTCATGTGTGTGAGGAGGGTGCTCATAATTTTAAAAGGTTTCTCGAGGGGGTAGAAGAAGCTCAAGTTTTGACATTTGCAGATGTAGTTGATCGGGTGAGTTTTGAGCCCCTTGCTAAATTTTGCTTTTTTTTTTCCTCATATTTTTGGTCACTAGGCTGTTTTAAATTGTGCTGAAAGATAGATAGTTGCAAGATAATAATACATATGCTTCTGTTATGTATTGGGGTTATTGGTCTTAGATTTTATCATCAAATGCGTAATGGATGTTTATGACATGTCCCTGTAATCAAGAACAAGTTGCATTGTAGGGGTTAACTGAGCTTGACGATCATCTTCTTTAGCAAAGTAGATGCATCTATGATATTACTTATGTTGGTCCAAAAATGAACATGAAAGGCAATTTGTACCCTCTTTGGGTTCTTCACTATTGGAGTATCAAGCTAAGGCTATGCAGTTAGACTTGGTATGTGATATTTTTGGACATGGAATATGTATCTTTGATTTTTCTGGTTTGTTACTTTGTACTAATTAATCAACCATTACCGAGTTGCAGTAAAACCAATTTACCTAGCATTATATGTAGAATCACAGACCAGTTCATTAGCGGAAATGAGATACAGAACATACTCTGCTGATGGATCATATATATTGGATTAGACAAATTAAACCATACCATGTCGTCAAAGCATTCCAATGCCACATCTTCAGTGAATTCCAATTAACATTCTCCATCAACTGTGTTTTATTTTCCTGTCAGGATTTTACTTTTTTTTTGGATAATATTTGAATGTTTATATATCAAACTGTGCTATTTAACGATTAAAGGAACACATGAGATTACTAAGATGCTTGTCGTTTTTGTTTCAGCATTTAACTTATTGCTCCACGGTCAATGTGGGCTTTCCATATAACAGATGGAAACGTGTTGTTTTGAATTCGTCCCTTCAGGACAGTTTTATCATAGGCATATGTACTTTGATTCGAAATTCACCATGCTTGGAGGAGCTTATAATACATACAAGGCATATAAATGTGGTATGTCTTCACCTGCATAAATCTTTTTGTCTGTGTTTTGCTTCCAACCTGATATATTTCATTTACTATCAGATTAAGATAGGAAGTATTAGCAAGTTTGTTTTTCAAGAAGCTTCTTCACCTTGCGTGGTACCCCATCTCAAAGTAATCTCGATGCATGGGTATCGAAACTCCTATGAAGGTCAGCTTCGACTAGCTGAATTTCTGCTCAAGAGTGCAATCAATTTGGAAAAATTCGTTGTCTTCTCCGATCAGGTAAGCCAATTAACTTCAGCAAACGGGCTACAGTTTGTCAAGGAATTATCAAAGCTCCCCAAGGCCTCGGCAAAGGCAATGCTTATGTTTGAATGAGATTGCAACAATTGAGTATTAGGTATGTTTGAAGCATTTACGCAAATTTTGCTTTTGGAGTTCCACCATGGGAATCCTTCAACCAGCAAGACATACATGCTCAAACAAATAACTAATCAAAGGCTGTGCTTGGATTATTGATTGTATACATGCATGTCATAACCAGGTATTTCGTCACTCGTTGTGATTGTGTTTCGTATAATTCAATTGACAATGACAAATTCGCTTAAACGATGTTGGGAGGATTTCCGTTTGTTCGACCATTGTTGGGAGTATTGGCATTAACTTTTCTAGAAGAATACTGATTAACTTTTTTAGAAGAATAATGATAGAGATCTTGTACAAATTTGTACAGTATTCTGCAAAAAAAAATGATTTTTGAGAATTTTGTTTAGCATAGTAATTTTTTTGTTTTCTCCAGTAATCTCGTTTATGTACATTTTCATTTCCAATTAGTTGTTCCATTGATTTTTCATTTTTGATACATCAGTGCGATCAGATTTGAATATCTCAATCCTTTAAGCTCATTCCCTTACAATTTTTTAATATACAGTTTTTTTTTTTTTTAAGGAAAAAAACGATGAACTTATATTACCAAACAACACACAATTAAACCTTTTTTTTGTAGGAGTAGGGACCACATCATAGGATTTCCCTTGGCATACTCCCACCAAATCAAACTGTTTTCCCTTAACATAACTAGGTTAGTACCCGTGTGATGCACGGTTTAAATAAATTATTTGATAAAATATCATGTATATTTAAATGATTATATACAATATGTAACATATAAAATTATTGTCATTGTGCCATTGCTAATTTCTTCTTATTGAAAGAAAATAAAAACTACAAAATTTAACGTTAAGAATTGTTGTAAGTTTTATGTTCAATATAACATCTCATAGTAAATCGAGATTATATACATTTTATAAACTTTGGTAAGAGGTTCTGCATACTATCATGCAAATAAATAAAAATTTCGTTCATATATAAGACTGTTCATATACAATTTTTATATTTGTATCAATTTTACTAGACCTTTTTTTTTTTTTTTCAATTCAACTAAGACAATCGAATAAGAAAAAGCTCATATAGTCTACTGGCCAAATTAGTTAATATAATCCACAATTGTTACTAATAGTTATTGCTATAACTTTAGTTACTTTATGGTACACGGTTATATAAAGCATGTGTGTTACTTGTTTAGTGCACTATGTTTATATATTGTGACTTGTTCTTAATACTGATTTTTATCTTTTAGTTTGTCATTCTGATTTTTTTTTACCTATTTTCCATCATTCTTTTTTATTAAAGTCTCGTCATTTTGGTATGCATATGTCGACAAATATACATTACTAATAGACGTATTTATGACAAGTCAAACCCGCTTGTTCCAATGCAATTGGGTCTGGATATTTAATGTTTACAAACTCAAGTAGTATTTGTCCAAATTTAAGCACATCAAATGACTTAAGATTGGGTTTGGGTGGATATGAATAAACAATATCAACCCATTGACGTCTCTACTACAAATATTTCTAATTTTATTTTTTTTTTGGTGAAGTACAAATAGGTCTAATTTTAAAGCATATTTCACACTCTTTCTAATGGTTTTAAAAAAAAGTAATTTTTGAAAAGTAGAACAAAAGTTCTAGGTCATCTAAATATAATATATGTATTTTTTATAGGTTTTTGGCTATCTTTGGATGAATATATATTTGAAGAATAAAATATTTATTAAATGTTTGTTAACTGTTAACCTTGGAAATATTATATGCAAACAAGGCTCTTTTTACATATATTTTCAGCAAATTTTGTATTAGTGACATGAATTTTCCATCTTGCGATTATTATTGTCTAATCGANTTTTGGTGAAACATGACTGGGGTCGGGGCTTCTTTGGATGTTCCTAATATAATGCCTAAATATGATCTTTAAATAAATATGAGCCTACCATCACAAGTATTAGTATAGCAGAATTGTAATCAGGGAACTAAAATTTCTTTCAGTATGATTTTTTTGGTCATATGTGGTAGCCTGGTAGGTTTAGAAACATTATATGTTCAATATACTTCAAATCTTATGTTAAAAATTCTTACCATTGACCAAAAATACCAAACTAATAAATTGACTAACATAAAATCACTTTTAAAAAGTTTCCAACACAAGCAAATTCCATACGCATTTACACATAAATTTTTTTATAATTTGACCCATATTCTATGCCTATAAATACCATATACTCTTATATCATTCATCATCAACTTCCCAACCACCCTTTGATACATTTTCTCAAGTAATGGGGCTTCTAATACTTCATCTCTTTTGTGCCATTTTAGCCACAACTAAAACTATTCTATGTCACGCCCAAACTAACCAAAATGAGTTCCTAGACGCACACAACACGGCCCGCGGACAAGTTGGGGTGGCTCCCCTGGCTTGGAACCACACCCTGGCCTCGTTCGCCCGCGACTTTGCAGCCAGGGTGAAGCACACGTGTGACAACACGGAGGAATCCGGTGGGCCGTATGGGGAGAACACGGCCTCCGGATACGGGGCGTTTACGACCGAAGAGGCGGTGGGTCAGTGGGTGGAAGAGAAGGAAAACTATGATCATCACTTGAATACTTGTGTGAATGGGACGGAATGTAGGCATTATACGCAGGTGGTTTGGAAAGATAGTTTGTATGTTGGGTGTGCTAGTATTGTTTGTGGTGCTGGTTGGCCTTTTGTTGTTTGTGAGTATTATCCCCGTGGTAATATTCCAGGCCAATGGCCATATTGATCATCATAAACTATCACGTATCAGGCGGATAATGTTGGGCAAATAAAAAACGGTACTGGTGATCCAAAAATTGGTACCAACAACCTAAAACTTAGTATCACTTTTTTGTCGACCGGTATTACTCTAGTACTGATACATGGTACTATTTAGTTGGTGATTGATAAATAATCTAGCTATGTATTGTTGCTTTGATTTTGATTTGAATTTTTAATTCTGGGTGATATATATCATGTACTACTATTTTAGAGCTTTATGGAATAATAATGGATGCATGGTATGATCAATGATATTGGTTTCCTTAGATGACATTGACTTTACATAATTGCGTAGATATTGTTGAAAAGTATATATATTTGAATTAAATGAATAAAATCATACAAAATTTAAACTTTTGATTACAAAAGATACCAACGTCTAAATGGTTGATCTAAACCCTTAACATTTTGATTTTGTCGGTGTATGCTCTTGTTTGATCAGAAACAGGGAGAGTGATTTAGGCTATGTTCTCTCCATGTTATTTTTGTAGATATTTATTGTTGATTGTTGATTTTTGTTGATACAAATGATTTTTGTTGATTCAATTGAATCAGCACAGAGCAACTTTGTTGATTTTTGTTGATTTTTACTGATTTTTTGCTGATTTTAGTTGATTTTTGCTTATTTTACTGATTTTTGTTGATTTTTGCTGAAATCAACAAAAATAAGTTGAGGAGAACAAAGCCAAACTCTCAATCAAAAAACAGTAACTCTATCCGGTAAACTAACGATGACTCTATTCTCTTCACCTTATTTTTCCTTAAATTCAATTTAATTATGTTCATATTATTATAAGGGCATCCACAATGTAGTCTTATTTGTCATAAATTTTGTGAATATTGAGAGTTTTATAAGTTTTAAACCATTATGGTTGGTTTTTAGTTTTAAGATCTTAAATAGAGGCATGAGTCCCAAAACCTCCACTTAAGACTTTTCATTTGGTACCTTATTAAGTCATTTGAAGTTTAAAAAATGCTGAAATTGTTTATTATTGTTGCACCCCGCATGAAGTCGCAAAGTCTCAAGAATCTTAGCAGTATTAAACCAATGCGGTGCAAATTCTAAAAAGTCTTAAATTGCGTGTTAGTGAGTGCAGTGCTGATGTGGTGAGTTTTGAAAGTCTTGAAAATCTTAACCATTGTGGTGGTGG
>BSSO01002306.1:0-19754 GCA_030267885.1 Mesembryanthemum crystallinum | reverse complement strand
TGAGACATGGCAAAGTACTACTACTATATGACTAACAAAAATAATGGAGTTAATATATTTTTGCTGATTCAAATCAACAATTAAGTGATAAATCCACTAACTTTGGGGTAAACTGATGATGCGTTTGTGAAGAAAAGAAGCAATGCATTAGCTTGAGGCATAACAGTTCTAAAGAACAGAGTGGGCAACATGTCGATTGTATAAAACGCCTTGTGTGTTGGCGGTTGTAAGTGATAAAACGCCACTTGTGTTGGCGGTTGTTAGTTGATAAAACGCCACATGTGTTGGCGGTTGTTGTTCTAAAAACGCCATTTTCGATGGCGTTTTACTTCCGTCATAACTCTGTTTATCCATGATGACGTGGACCATAGTTTCGATAATATTTTTGACATGGGCATATTTTGGGGATTATTATTTTTGAAAATAATAATCTGGGAAATCACTCTATAAATACTAGTAGTTGAAATAGGCAAGGGCCCATTGCCATTGCATGCTTATGATTAATTAGTCAGTTTTTAGCATTGGCGGGCGTCCTTGTCAACTTAGTGGTAGTTAGCTAGACGCAATTTGCAACAAAGTAGAACTCTAACTCTTACCTGAGGTGATGTCACTGCATATTTATAGTTTATAATGCGTTGCTTGTTTCTCCAACAGATCAGAACTGTGCATTCTCACTCTGCTATAAAACCAGCCCTTTGATGAGAGAGATCAAGAAGCAGCAGCTCAGAATTTGAAAGAGAGAGATGAGAGGCGAACGCGAAGGTGAAGGGAAGAAGGTGTGTGTAACAGGAGCATCTGGTTATATTGCTTCATGGCTTGTCAAGCTTTTACTCCACCGTGGTTACTCTGTCAACGCCACTGTTCGTCACCCAAGTACTGCGCGGGGGGGGGGGGGGGGGGGGGGGGGGGGGGTCAAACCTGTTCAGTATAGCTATGCAACTTTCTGATTCAGATCATTCACTTCAGTTTGGTTCATCACGATTCAGTTGTAACAGATATAGCCTAATTTTCTTTTCCGCTTGATATTATTGAGTATCCTTTTCATGTCCTTCATGTTAACTACCATTATAGCTTTAACATCACCTCTGCTTTCTTGAAGTTAGAACTTTTTTACATAACTCATTTTACATTTCTAGTTCAATTATTGACATGCAAAGTTTATAGACTTTAGTTTTTGATGTTACAATTGGGATTGTCAATTTTCGAACAAAGGAAATATGTACTGAAAAAGAACACAGGGAGTATGTTTTATGTGATGAATTTAAGGGTATGCATTGTGAAACTGATTGCAGATGATCCCGAAAAAACGGGTCACTTGCTGGCACTAGAGGGTGCAAAAGAGAGGCTTCAACTCTTCAAAGCGGACTTGATGGAGGAAGGTTCTTTTGATTCTGCTATTTCCGGATGTCTTGGCGTTTTTCACACTGCTTCTCCGGTTAATTTCAATGTCATTGACCCCCAGGTTCGATTTTAATTGTTTCTCTTCCCCTTCTCTTCTATATTTTGTGAGCATAAAGACTTAGAGAGTCATAAAGGCCTATCTGTTTGGTGTTCTTGAAATATTTTGGTACTTTAGATTGTTACTCTATCCATTTCACCAATAGGTCCTTGAAATATGGTGATATCATTCTCATGTTGTGAATCAACTTGATTTAACTTACAAATTTAGGAGTACAATTGAAAATATGTGAGTCTCAAGGGTTTGTTCTCCTCATGTAATTTTTGTTCATTTCAACAAACAAATTTAACAATAAAAACTACTCCTGTGACAGAAAAGAAAAGAAAATGTCTCATATTGTTCCTAGTCAAACAAGCATGGTTTCAAAGCCTCACAAAAACATGGTTCAAAGCTGAAAACTATGAGTCATCTATCTCATTGATAGTCCATGGTGATGTTTTGTCAGCTCTTTTAAGTTTTTTGGCTAATTTCTCAGGCTGAGGTACTTGATCCTGCGGTGAAGGGAACGCTCAATGTTCTGGCTGCCTGTAAAAGATCTCCATCTGTAACAAGAGTAGTTTTCACCTCATCAATGTCTACAATTCTATTCACGGGTAAATCACGAGAACCCGAGGTGGTGGTTGATGAAACTTGGTTTTCTAAGCCAGAGTACTGCGACGAGTACCCAAACATGGTACATCTCTTTACAGTAATATGTATAGATTATAGTTATACATTGCTTCATAGGCAAAGATGGCTAAGGGTAAGGTTAACCAAATAGTTAAAACTTCATGCATTTGCTAAATTTTTGTATTATTGATCATATCCCATTGCATTTTTTCTGCCCCTCTCAATTTCAGTTTCTGTGCTAAGGCTTTGTTCATTTCACGCTTCTACATTTAGTTCAGTTCTACAACTTATTATTTCTTATTATTATTTTTATTTAGATTCCCTTAAGTTCAGTTTTGTTCACTGTGATTCATTTGAGATGAACAATTGACCATAGCCTAAGTTGTTTCCTACCAACTAGTTCGCGGTGCTATTCTAGGAGGCAACCCGCAAATGTTAGATTTTGAGAGGGGATCGCCATATAGTTGTCTTTGATTTGCCTATATTTCGACCATCTTGAATTTTCTAACTATGGATTGATATATATGAATCAAAAACATTCTTGTGTATGTAAGGGTGTTTAAGTGAATACATCTGATGTTTTCGAGTTGACTCGGCTGTATGTGTTCTGTTGTTGTGCAGAAATGGTATATCATTTCAAAGATATTGGCTGAAGAGGCTGCCTGGAAGTTTTGCAAAGAGAACGGAATTGACTTGGTCTCAATGATGCCAGGCATGGTGATAGGTCCTATGTTGCCGCCAAAACTTAATGACACTGTCGCAGCAATCTTGAACTTGATCAATGGTGTGTGTTTTCTCTTCATCGGGGTACTAATGATCCGAATCATTTTAATATGAGAACGATACCCTCATTAACAGTTCGTTTTGAATGATCATAATTGTTAATTAGGGGCGGAAACGTATCCAAACGAGGCGTTACCATGGGTGCATATTGAAGATGTTTGCAAAGCTCATATCCAAGCATTCGAGAACCCCTCGGCCTCTGGAAGGTATTGTTTAGTTGAAAGTGTGGTGCATTATAAGGAGATAGTGAACTTGTTACATGAGCTTTACCCCACTCTCGACCTTCCACAAAAGTGAGTTACTTTCTCCTTCTCTTCTTCTCAATTTTGGTACACACTGTCACTTTCCTTCTGAACTCTTAATTAACCCTCATCAATCGTGTTTTAGGTGCGCTGATGATGGGCCATTGGCAAAAACTTACCAAGTTTCCAAAGCCAAGGTTGAAAGCTTGGGCATTGTCTACACTCCCTTTACAACCTGTCTCAAGGATACCGTTGAGAACTTGAAAGAGAAGAATTTTCCCATTGTTTTTCAAACTTAAAATCTACATAGCTCGCATACATACATATATAACTGTGCAAAAGCTTGCATGGATTGATCCATAATATGGATTAAGCTGGAGTCACTCACATGAGATGTAGAAATCACCCTAAAAGACATCTTTCCACAAGTGGGAGTTACCCCTTATGAGTCAGCCTATACGATGGACCAAGTCCATACAAAACCTACTCGTACAAGCTGCTGTATCCTTGGCAAACTTGGATCATTGAAAACTTTGGTATGTATCATATATGTAATTGTTGTATTTATATTTATGTAATTAAGGCTTCAATCCTATATATATATATTCATACTCGTGCATCAAAGACCATCTTTTTTGGATTAAAGGTGGTGAATTTCCGGAAATTTGTGTAACCCACCACACTATATGTATATTGTTATTTGGAAAAGCATTATTGATTATTGAGTATCTACCTATTTTAATTTATCTACGTTTTAATTAGATGAGATGGTTGCTTGAACTGGTATCAGAATAATAAGGACCCAAACGTTTCGAATTGATAATTTAAAAGTGTTTAACTTTCACCCATCCGTTTAAACTATAAGACAAGTCGATCTGTGAGAAATATAACATGCTAGTTGCTACCAAAGGAATTCCTAACCGTCCAATCAAACATATATTGTCAACTTGCTTGAAAACTTAGGTACATCATGACTTTAAACTCCCATAGTAAAGTGCATGTAAAAAGTACAGATTAAAGAAGTGGTCCACAATCTCTTGTGCTCTAGCTACCTCGTTTAATCACGTACTCCATCCATGCAACGCAAGCTAAGAATTGAAAGGCAACTGGGGTTCTACTTTAATTCTCCCATCTTCCTCTTTTCAGTCTTACCTATATATGCACTGGCATCATTAATGGTTTTTGATTGTTCACAACTGTACTGTCTGTCCTAGCAGTGCAATATATAAGAGTTCAATTAGAAAATTTAATCCTCCCAACTTCCACTAGAGAGAATAATCGAAGGAGAGTACGGAATCATGGAATCAACTGAAGGGAAGAGTAAGAGAGTTTGTGTGACGGGTGGATCGGGTTACATTGCTTCTTGGATCATCAAGCTCTTGCTCGAGCGAGGTTACACTGTCAATGCCACTGTTCGCAGTCTAAGTACGTGGTACTTACTAGTATAAATGTTTCTCATCTCTTGAAATCCTGTTTCATGTTATGATTTTGGTAGTTTATAAATTATTGACTAAAATTTATACGACATCTAGAATAATTTAAGGGCATCAAATTGCATTTTGCATCATTTCTGGAGGAATTAACTGTTAGGGAATAGGGAGGCTATTATTGTGTTCTATAATAGTTCAATTTTATTTATGTGTTTATCCCCAAAATTTTGATACATCTATATATGACTCAACTCAAATGTATGACAAGCTAGGATCGTGTGTCTAAAACTTGGGCTCAACCATTTTTCCAAAAACATTGAGTTTGGTTCATGTTTAGACTGCTTATTTTCTAATGTAAATTGAACAATATTTTTTGGGCTGAAACATGTTCTTGTCAATTTTGCTCTTATTTTTGTTCAATATCAGATGACCCTGCAAAAACAGAGCATTTATATGCATTAGATGGAGCTAAGGAAAGACTCCATTTGTATGAAGCAAACCTGTTGGAAGAAGGTTCCTTTGATTCTGCTATTCAAGGATGTGATGGCGTTTTCCATACGGCTTCTCCGGTTATAATGGAGTCTACTAATCCTCAGGTAAAGGTTTACCTTCCTTCAAACTCCAAAACCCATCATATAAGATCTTTTATAATGGGATTCATAATTTTAAACTGTGCTTTTTTAACTATCTACATACTGCTATTTGTTAATCTTGTTAGTCCCATAATTTTAAATTGATTGTCAATTTTACAAGTTTGATCAAAACACTTTGATCCAAGGTCACAACAAAAGTGATACTCTGTTAGTCCCATATTATATGACAATCAAGTAATTCAAGGGGTCGCAACACTGACCATAATTTCATGAGTAACTGTTCAAGTAATTCAACTTCTATTAGAAGAAGCTTTGGGAAATTTTGAAATGATATAATGATCAGAAACAACTTCTATGAGACTTGTATTTTCGGTTACAAACACAAAAGGTAAGAGAAATCGATCTTGCAGCCACATGATTCCTAGTTTTATGAGATTTATGTGTAGAGTTTTTCGTACTTAGCCAGCCTTTAGTTAGTAAAATATAAAAATGTGTATTCTTTTGCAAAAATCAAAGTACATTGTAAGTTACTATGACAATGATAAGTAGAGTCTTCCGTATAGGGGACATAAGAGGTTACAATAATAAAGGTGGTGCTTGTTTGCATTTCAGGCAGAATTGATTGATCCAGCAGTGAAGGGAACACTGAATGTCCTAGCATCTTGCAAAAAAGTATCTTCCGTTAAAAAAGTGGTTTTAACATCTTCAATATCCGCAGTTCTTTTCAATGGAAGGCCTCTAACCGATGAAACAATTGTCGATGAAACTTGGTTTTCTTCTCCACAAGTCTGTCAAGATATGAAGCAGGTGCCTGTTCCATTACCCCCTTGTTCCATTTTGTGTCTTATGGTAATAGAGACATCTAAATCCGCATGTTCTTAGAAAAAGAAGAACATATTGGAATATTATATTTTTTTAAGTTGATATTGACAATTAATCATATGATGTGCAATTATATTCCGTTTCACTATAATTGTTCTAATTGACTTTTCCTCGAATTAAACAAACTGAAACCAACTCACGATTGTCATTTGTGGGTTTGACTGAAGTGGTATTTGCTGTCGAAGACCTTGGCTGAGGATGCGGCTTGGAAATTCGCCAAAGAGAATGGCATTCAGATGGTGTCAATAAACCCATCGGTAGTGATAGGTCCATTTTTGCAGCCAACTCCCAATACTAGTGTTGCCGCTATTTCAATCCTTGTCAACGGTATCAATCTCTTGCTTTTAGTTTTCATTTTCAGTTGTTGTCAGTAGGAGGCGAAAAGGTCTCTGCATATTCTGCATATTGACATAAGTATATATCCAATACCTCAGTGTTAACCATTATATGAGTACAAGATCATAATATTTGTTCAAAATGAAAAACTTTGTAGTAGCATTAATCTTGATCATGATCTTTATGATCATTTAATTAATTTCAGAATCGTCAGAAACATACCTAAATGCAACCTTAGGGTGGGTGCACGTCAAAGATGTAGCGGAAGCACATATTCGAGCATTCGAGATTGCTTCGGCTAATGGGAGGTACATTTTAAATGAAAGTGTTGCTCATGTTGCGGAACTTATCAACATCCTACGCGAGCTTTACCCCACTCTCAAGCTACCGGATAAGTGAGTTTTTTTCATGCTTTGTCTTCTCTATTAGACTATTTTGTTTAAATTAGTGATTGGAAGGTTAGTGTTTGTGCATCAAGCTCTCTGTTTTCAATTTCAGGCCCAACAATGATATGCCTTTCCCACCAATTTACAAGGTTTCCAACGACAAAGTAAGAAGCTTAGGCATCGAGTACATTCCCTTAAAAGACAGCCTTAAAGAAACTGTCGAGTGCTTGAAGGAGAAGAAGTTTGTTAGTGTGTAGATGTTTACTAAAGATGGATGTTCTAGTGGAACAACAAGTGAATAAACTTCAATGAACTTGTTTATAAACCATTCATATCTTTATTGGATGAACATGGACTAGATATTAAACAAGATTGGTAGTACTATGATGCATCAATATTGATTGTTCTCATGAGACATTATGGATGTAATTTTCTTACACTCTATCTCCCTATCTCCTGTACATAATAATAATGATAAATAAACGAAGGTCCCCACTCGTAACACAGCTCAACTGTATTCAATTGAATTCAATAATTGCAATTTATAACTCTACATGCACTTTTTGTTAAAGGTGTCTATCTTAAAGTAAGTAGAGACTACCGTCCCACTTAGGATGAATCCTCACTTTACTTGTACGTGGTGTATGTTGCTCGCTCATGGACCCTCACTTGACTTATACTTACTACACACCTTTCTTAAGCATCCATAGATAAACAAATACACAATCAAATTCGACTATTATCCTTAATTGATATAGAAAACCTAAAACTTCAAGCATATTCTTATGGCTCCACACACTACTTAATAAGTATAAAAAGCCGTAATATATGTCCTATACGAGTATTGATGCGTGTCATGTCCGTGTGTTGGACACGCGACACAACACTCATCCAAGGTGTCCATGCTTTAGAAGTATGTGAGATGGGTGAATATTTGAAAAATATATCTGAATTCAAATATTTTTTAAAAATCAGACCGGAATCCGAAACCGAAAATGTCAGATCACTTAAGGGCCCACAATGTTTTGTAATTCAACCAAAATCTCTAACAATCTCCACATGTATTTTCCAGTCTAATATCAATCATATTCGAGGTAGGTAAGTAACTACTGATAACTATTTTCAATCACATTCCACATCCCCTGTCTCCTTCTCTCTGTCTCTCTTACTTATGAGTGGCGTTTAAGGTTTGCTGATAAGGGCATAGCTAAAGTATCTCATAATATAAGGTAACAAGTTCCACCACTACCATAGCTCCAGGAGAGAGGATTTGAAGTGATTGAGAAAGAAAATATTATCAGAAACTGATCATAATGGAAATGGGTGGACAAGAAGGGAAGAGATCATCATCAGCAGTAGTGTGTGTGACCGGAGCTTCTGATTACGTCGCTTCTTGGCTTGTCAAGCTCTTGCTTCTTCGCGATTACACAGTCCATGCTACTGTTCGCTCTCTAAGTACCATCTTCTCTCTTATCTACCATCAGTATCTTGCTATGCTGTTTTTTTGCTGTATAGTTTTGCAGTCAATTGTCTATTTTCAGATTTCTCATTTCCTTTGTTGCTTGATTGCAAACTACATTTTAAGTTTTTCACCCTTCACAGATTGTGTTTCCCATGTCTGTGCTCATGTTCGTGTTTGTGCTAATACAACCACACTTGTCATCTGAGAGTGGTAATTAAAATCAGCTTCAATTCCGCTTCAAAGTGTCTCTACATGCTTGCTTGAGCTGCTGTAAAGCTAAGAATTTGCTCTGCTGCTCCATTCCTCGTCTGCTAGTATTGCTAGCATATTTTATTCAAATAGCTTACACATTTCCAACAAAAACTGTTTCTAGAAATTGGGCATTACCCATTTTCTTGTAAGATTCAGGGTTTTAGTCACTATAAAATCCTATGCTTTTGATAGAAAATTGAAGTGCTTTGAGTGTGTCAGTTTCCATGTCCAAATATCTTAATTCAACTGGGGGTCTGGGGTACAGTGTGTGGCAATAAATTGGTTAGCTTATTCAAACAATGAACAAGTTCTTGAAATTTGTTTTTTGTACTCAAATGGGTAATGTAACAATGCAATGCATGCTGTCCTTTGGTACATACAGATGATCCTAAGAAAGTAGAACACTTGCTCGCATTGGATGGAGCTAAGGAGAGACTTCGCTTGTTTGAGGCAAACCTGTTGGAAGAATATTGTAACTAATAGATTTGATAGATTGTAATAATGTTAGTAAGTGATGTAATTTTCTGTTAGATCATTAGCCAGTCAGTTAGGATGTTGATGACTCAGCTGATGAGTCAGCTAGTTTGTTAGAAGGTGGTTAGATCACCTAGCTCAGGCGATATATACTCTGTATCTTCTCTCTCATTGAACAAGATCTTCTCCTCTCTCTCTCTCTCTCAATGGCTCTCAAATTCTCTCTAGCTTGATCCTGTCATCATAAACTAATACTGTAAGTCTGTTGTTTAGTGCGTGTAAACTACATCATCACTCATCAGTGTTTATACCAACAATAAATACACATTGGCCAGTGGTGATCAAATAAGAATCTCAACTTTGAACCTATCCCAAATGTGGAACTAAGTGCAGATTTGCATCTTGTGGGTGGGTCACTACTCACTACTGAAGGTGATGGAGATGTAGTGTAGTTCAATTCATGGGAAGTGATTAGTGAGTGAGTGGTGAGTGATTATGCACGACAATTTCATGACTGGTGAGTGATTATGCAGCACGACAATTTCAATCTTTGTAACCAAAATTTGGAAAACTCCAAATCACAATTGATGAGTCATAGTTTTGGCAAGCCACCGTTGTTAAATTCAGCTTGCCGCTCTTCATTCACTCTCACTCCTCAAATCAATTCTGCAAATCTCTCTTTCTCTCTCTCTCTCTCTCTCTCTCTCTTCTCTCTATGGCTTCTTTCAGTTCCCGCCGCAATTTCTCTCTCCTCTCAATCCCAATTTTACTCAGCACCTTGTTCCTCGCCCCAGCTTGCTCAAGTGCAAGGCCAATAGATGTGAATTCCAATGCCGCTGCTGCTGAGAAGGTCTCGTTGGCTTTGTACTATGAGACTTTGTGCCCTTACAGTGCCATGTTCATCGTTGATGGACTTGCTTCCATTTTCGATAATGGCCTCATTGACATCGTTGACCTCAAACTTGTTCCTTGGGGCAACGCTCGCGTTACACCCACCAAAACCTTCCAATGCCAGGTCCTCTCTCTCTCTCTCTCTCTCTCATTTCTCTGTCTACCCAATTTCTCCAAATCTTATGAGCTTATGAGATTAATAAGCTGGTTATTCACTTGAATATTCTAGAAGGTTGGAAATTTTAGTTCAAGCTCTAGACTTTTGATGATCAGGTATATATCGTGAGATTAGCTGTTGTCTATCTAGATTTAGAGTTAGAGATCCCAAAACATACTCAATGATGGGTATAGTATTTTCTATTTACAGTCACCAAAAGACAAAAGATTTGTTTTAGGATTGTGGGGTCTTGGTGTTTGGCAGGTGCCTAAATCAAGGTAAATTGTCACAAAAATGGTTTGCTTCAATCAATGAATGACCTTACTGACCTACGAGTATGTAAGACTAGTGGAGTACTATATTTTCCTTTTGGATCTATTCTGTGCCCCAAAAATAATACAAGGGCAAAGAGTTTATATTTACTTCTCTCTTGAAAAAATTGTCACTGCTTCTAATTAGATTGAATGCAATTAAAACCTCTTTGCCATTTTCTGCTGATTTGTTTCAATTTTCTGATGGATGTTTGTTTTGTGATTCAGCACGGCAAATCTGAGTGCCTTCTTAACACAGTTGAAGCCTGCGCATTGAATGTGTGGCCAAGCCTGGTAAGAGCTCCTACCCTTAAGTTGAATTATCATGATGTTTCATTTGCTTTATCACATGCAAACTGAGAACCACTGTCATTCTTAATTAAGTCCTTAAACCCCTTTGATAACGAGAACAATTTCGTGCTGTCTTACTAACATCTTCCACAGCAAAGACACTAGATGTTGGAAATGGAACTAACTCAAGTTTATCATGCTTGAGATATAACAGGAAGATTATACAAGAATACCAACTATTTCATGTGTCTGCATTGAGATTTCTGTTGTATTTTTAATGGGAGAGTTCACATGGTTAAAGTTTGTACTGTAATGAACATATTTGTACAAATTTCATCGAGACACTGTTTTATGAAATCAGTTCGTTTCAAAATTCTGCATTTGTTTCATTACAAGTTTTCAGCTGAATCTTTTGTGTGGATAAATGAGTATGTTTCATAAAAATTCAACAGCTAATTAATACTGTGGATATATCTCTTTACAGAGCAAGAACTTCCCTTTCATTTATTGTGTTGAGAAACTAGCTGAAGAGGGCAAGTACACCCAGTGGAAGACTTGTTTTGACAACTTGGGGTATGATCCAAAACCCATTAATGATTGCTACTCCAGTGGGAACGGTACACAGGTTAGTTGTGGTGTTATTTGATGCAAATGTCCTGAATGCAATCCAATATTAACACTTGCTTGCACTATTGATTTTGGTTTCTGTTGAGGTTTCCAGGATAAGAATATTTGCTATATTTAGAGATCCATCCAGCGGTTATTTGCACATATGCACAATTGCACATATATAATGTTTACCTCCTTTGCTTATGTGCTAAAGGACACTTTCTTTGGTAATGCAATCTGGTTGATCATTTTGGTACTAGGACTAGAGTAGGATGATTCTATGCTTCTTCTGNCTAAGAGTTGGATCTTCAAATCACAAACTAGTTTAGACCAAAGCCCAACAGTTAAGTTGGCTTCCCCGTATTTCCTTCACTAGAAAATTGGAGTCCCAAGGCTTGAACTTGGGACCTCTAAGATGGAAGTTGCCTTGATATGGAGTAATTGATAACCACTAGATCAAATGCTCTTGGTTATTCTTGTGACTTAAATGCGAGCTTTTGGAGATTGCTTTCGAAATATGCTATTATCTATATTTACTTCTATTTGTTAAAGAATTGGTGACATTTGGAATGATGCTACATCAAATGGATATTTTCTGCTCTCTTCAAGTATCATGAGATTGTAGGTAGCCAGTAGCTTAGCTATTCACCTCTGCAGATCTTGATTATGGACTTGCAATTCCCAGTCAATTCCTCTTCATGAAAGTATCACCTATACTGACTGGGCTGAGTCTTATGGCAATTCCTGTCAGTCCACTCCAGATTTTGGTTTGATCAACCGTTAATGCTCATGTTCCTTCATCCTTGTATAAGTTTTATTGGCTGCTATCACAACAGCTACTGGGTCAGACAACAAGCAAAGTTTGCTGTCTTGCTACTCGTCTAGAGCTTGTTCTACTGCATTTTATTTACTTTATTTTATTTTTTTGATCAAATATATTTCTTTTGTTAGTTACAAATATATTCCCAAAAATGGCTTCATAGTCCTATAGGCTATAGCAAATAGTTAATCAACTGGTTTGACTCTTGGACTTATAACTATTTTCAACTGGAGACCATTTAGTTTTGGTGAAACTATTCAAGTACCAATACATCTTATTGTTAGTCTGTGACACATCAGGCTCTGATGATCCCCTTGCTTATTTTGTGTTTCTAATTTGCCAAATTGGTTAATTTTTAAGACCTTTTGAATTCCATGCAGCTTGAGCTAAAGTACGCAGATGAGACAGATCACCTTCAACCTCCTCATGAATATGTGCCCTGGGTAACTGTGGACAGACAACCCCTTGGGGAGGTGTGAAAGACACTAGCTTGTTTAATAACCTACTAATTAAACTCCTTTGTTCATTTGGGGTATTAAGAACTAATCCTACCAAACATTCTGTGCTGTAGGACTATATGAACTTTACCAGCTATGTCTGCAAAGCTTATAAAGGACCCTTACCACCAGCTTGCAGCAAACAATCCTTTGACAATGTTCTGAGACAGAAGACAGATCGCGTTCATCCAGTCTCTTACAACGAGAAGACAACAAAGGTGTCCACTGTTGTCTCTAACAAAGGTGGTGCTTTGGGTGAATAATAGAGCTGTAATGTAAATGAACCTGTGTTATTCCAGAGGAAAGAAGCAATAAAGTTGTAGCTTAAACATATGACCGTGTCTGCTTATAGTTCTCTTCTAGTTATTCTGCATTGACAAGCTTGTCTGGTTTTGTTGCCTATGTACAACCTTCTCTAATAATGCCCAGTTTTTGTGATTATGGAAAAGAAAGTTCTGGCGTCTGTGTATAGTAAATGAGTCATCCCCCTTCTAGTAGCTGTTGCGACAGATGAAAATCAGACTCTAATCTAGATATATAACGCAATAGATAATTATGAATTTAGCTGTTCACAGATCGTTAACATCTGCCATAGCCTTTGTAATTGGTTCATGTATTGCACTATTTGGTCACACTTCCTGGATAAAAACACTAGAAATGAAATCAAGACTCTTCTTTTCATCCTAACGAGGATTTATTAGGATGTACTCTCTAGATGAGAAAATCCTTTAATAGAAAGGAAATCTAGACTCCTCTTTTCATGTATAAGGAATTACTAGGATGTACTCTCCAAATGAGAAAACCCTTTAATTGTATCTTCTACTTTTAGATTTAACTATCTACTTTTTGATTTTTTGTAGTCATTTTTTTTTTTTTTTTGGAAACTTTAACAGCTTGTTTGGTATGATGGAAAGTGATGGGAAAAAGAAAGGAAATCTAAAAGTAGAGTTAATAGTATTTAGGAAAAACACAAAAACTTGTATGAGGTGGCCTTATACATGACGCCTGGTACTTTGAAGAAGAAAAAAGTGGTACCAGAAAAGTGGTGGTACCACTTTTTCTTCTTCAAGGTAACATGAGGCCACCTCATACAAGAACAATTGAATGGGACCTCTAAACCACCCCTCTCATGGTTTTCAACTAAAAAAGCATGAAATGACCAATATACCCTTATGTGTTGATTGATAGGTACAGTTAAAGGGATTAAAAATTGAAAAGCAGAGCCTAATCATGCAACCATGTATAAAAATGACTGTATCACAGAAGTACTAACAAACAGTCAATATGTCCGAGTGGTTAAGGAGACAGACTCGAAATCTGTTGGGCTTTGCCTGCGCAGGTTCGAATCCTGCTGTTGACGATGTTTTACATAATTTTTTTCTCTCCTCTCAAACCTAAACGACGACGTTACATAAGGACTACCACACCTTCGAGTTGACCCCCAAACCTTTTCTGAAGAGAATAATAGTACTAAAAAGAAGAAAACAAAAAACAAAAACCCCAAAACCAGTTTTTACCACATTGCGAAGCCCAGTATAGACTCTGCGAAGAAAAGAATCCCCTACCTCCCAAAAACCCTAATCTCCGACAAATCTCCGAAGCCCGATTTCGCCCCTCTCTCTCTCTCTCTCTCTCTCCTCCCTCCAATTCTCTCCAACCATGGCGAGTGGGGGGCCCAACTTGGAGTGCAGAATGTACGAAGCCAGGTACCCGGAGGTGGACATGGCGGTGATGATTCAGGTCAAGCACATCGCCGACATGGGCGCGTATGTTTCCTTGTTGGAGTACAACAACATCGAAGGTATGATCCTGTTCTCGGAGTTGTCTCGCCGTCGTATCCGGAGTGTCAACAGCTTGATCAAGGTCGGCCGTACTGAGCCAGTTATGGTGCTTAGGGTTGATAAGGAAAAGGGATACATCGATCTTAGCAAGCGTAGGGTTTCGGAAGAGGATATTGCTCAGTGTGAGGAAAGGTATAATAAGAGCAAGCTTGTTCACTCTATTATGCGCCATGTTGCTGAGACTATGAATATGGATTTGGAGGTAATTTTGTTTTTCCCTTGCTTTCAATTACTTTTGTTAATGTAATTGAGTTCCTTATTGTTCTCGTGAGTTTACATTTAGCAAGAATTGAGTGATGCGGAAGTTCTTGATCTTGTTATTATTAATCTCTTTGCTGTACTTCAACTTTCCTTTATTGTTAGAGGATTTGGTTTTTGTTGAAATTGAGATATATTTGCAGAAGTATTGCTTGTTAGGAGTGTCAATTTGTGGAATTTCAGATGGCATATGAGATATATTGTACAGGGGTTGTACATACGAGTACTGTAAATAATTCATGTGGTTGTTGGATTCAATTTTTCTGAGAGATTAGGGGTGGGGTTGGGGGTGGTGGAGAGGGCTAGAGAGGGAAATAGTTTTGTCTTGCTGAGCTTGATCGGATTGGCGTCTTTCTTGAGTTGTTTATTTTCTAATTTGAGATGGCATATTTGTTTTTAGTTTGGGATAAAGTGGTACTTGAGATGGATGCTTAATTCTTTGAATCATGTCTAGCTTTCCATTTGCAGTCATAATGGTACAATACAAGATGACAGGGTCCTCCTTTAGTTTCTGAGACTAGTGTCACCTAGTATATACAGTTATGATGCTTAATGTTGTTTGATTATTAGCTTTATCTTGTATCATTGTTTGATGATGTTTTGTGTTTATTAGTTGTTGTACTCGCATTCCTCCTTTGATGTTGCTTCTAATGGAATTATGTGTGTCAAATATGCATTGTGCTTGGGAATTTATGTAGTCAACCGACCTTTCTTAGCTTGTATAATTTGTTGAATGGCACCGGATTGCTTTCTATTTTGTCCTTTATGGATCCAATCGCATTCTACTGGGGGCACTTTGGTAGAAGCATTGAGCAACCCAGGGCATCTGAACTTTTCTTTACTATCACCTCAAAAAGGATATCTGTTATTGTTGGTGAAATTTGGAGAACAGATAGATTCACAAAATTTCTATGGCCTGTTGTTGGGCAATTGAGAATCGAGATTGATTTGCTGTGTTACAAAGCCTTAAGTAAGGATGGAATGGGTAGTTTGTGAATGTGTCCAGATTATTTTCTGAAAAGTAACATTCTTGACTTAGACTTAAGAAAGTATTGTCTACCTTCTCTTTTGTGAAGGTGGAAGTATTATACACATTTGGATGTTGGAATTGAAGGCAATTAGTTGTCTTTGTTTTTCAAGAAGACACTATTATGTGTTAAGAAGGTGGTTTAAGTCCTGTGTTTGCATGAAGTTGCGGTTGATGCAAAGTTTTCAATTATTCTTTTCAAGTTTCCCACATAAGCTTGTATGATCTTACCCCTCATCATTTGTTAGTCTCCATCGAAGTGCCATCAACAAAATTGGAAAGTCTTCAACACATGTTATTAGGCAGTGTTATGAGCTACTACTTGGATGAAATACTTGTCCCCAAGAAGCCACTTAGAAGCACATGTCTGTGCCTCTGAATTGTAATAATATAAAGTGGCTTTCAGCTTATCTACAGTGCAGCTAACCTCCTATTTGGTTAGGATCATTTATTCTCCTTATGGGCTTGAAACTTGGATTTCTGCAGATTACTTTTTGAGGTCTGGCATAGCCCGCCTTTGGTCTGTCTTTGTTCATATTCTGTTCTATGTGTTTCCAAGGTTCATGTGTGTGCATTCAAGCTCCAAAAACTGTTTGTGTTCCCAATTCAGTGAGCATCTATATTGGAGACTGCGGTTGTTGATGTCCCTGTTTTTATGCTTTAAATGCTTTTTGTGTTTGTGACCCTATTAAGTGAGCATTTACTGTCTTTTCTTGTATCATGTTTATTTTGTTCTTTTTTCTGAAGAGAGGATGAGAAGTTGTATGTGCTTGAAAGTTATTGTTTGTTCAATTCATGTGAATATTGTTTCAACGTATTTTGTGCCTCTGCAGGAATTGTATTTACATATCGGATGGCCCCTGTATCGGAAGTATGGACATGCTTTTGAGGTAACCTTTGGCTTCTTCTACGTTTTATCTTTTTCTTTTTGATGTATCTGTTTCTAAACTTATATCTGATATTGTACTTGAAAATCTTATTGAAAATTCTCTTATGATGTAGGCTTTCAAGATAATCGTAACTGACCCTGACTCTGTTTTGGATCCACTTACATATGAAGTCAAAGAAACTGGTCCTGATGGCCAGGAGGTAAGTACACCTACTTTTTACCAAGTTGGTTTGATGAAATTTCTGTGTCTCATATGCCCATTGTACAGGTAACCAAAGTGCTCCCTGCTGTGACTCCAGAGGTCAAGGATGCCCTGGTGAAGAATATCCGACGCAGAATGACCCCTCAGCCTCTCAAAATTCGTGCTGATATAGAAATGAAATGTTTTCAGTTTGATGGGGTGCTTCATATAAAGGTATGGCTCTTTCATAGTTATTAGCATGTGATAGATGTGTGGACCTAGCTATTCCTATGCTTTGAACAGCTTAGTTGGTCACCAGAATTAAATGGTCGGGTTTTCGTGTGGGATCAAGGCTTTTGAGGCTGGAGTGGCTTTGGAGTTGAAATCGACTGAACTATTGATCTTAGTTACTAATATAGTGGATCTTGTGATTCGTAAATGAAGACAATTTGGTTCAGTGTTTTTGTGTTGTTTGGCTGGTAGATGTCAGGGAATAAATGCCATGTCTGAGACTTGTAGCTTGACCTTTTTCTTTCCCCCTTATATTTCGGGTTAATTATTCATAGCCTGAACCCGTGTGTACGATAGCATTTTGGACTTGACTATATGTCAAGCTTGAACATCTGTAGTGGGTACCAGGATTTAGTGGCCTACTTGATTTGAATTTTTAATTGCCACTATGAGGATATCTGTTGCAATTCTTTGGAGTTGATGATTACTTGAGGATTTTGCCACTTCTTATATATTGTGTGCTTGAATGTGATCATTCCATGTGTTTGATGTTTTATTTTTTTGTATGAATTTCCTAATACTTGGCTAATATGACCATTTACAGGAGGCCATGCGTAAAGCTGAGGCCACTGGAACTGATGACTGCCCTGTAAAAATCAAGCTAGTTGCCCCTCCCCTTTATGTTCTTACCACTCAAACTCTTGATAAGGTGAGATTTTACTGATATTTAAAAGGCCTTCTTTGTCTTTACCTGTAATATGCTTGTTATACTGGCTAATGGAGGCATAACTGTAGTCCTTAACTCCACATTCCATAATCATTTTTCTTTGATCACCCCCCCTCTCTTCCCTCCCCAACTGGGGCAATTAATGGAGGGGAGGGTAAAATGACTTTACCATAAAAGTCATCTCCTTGTTTTTTTTTTTGGGGGGGGTGGGGGTGGGGGGGAATGAAGGGGTGAGCATTTTGCTCCTCTTTTTACCCCCATAATCCCTCAATTTGTTTACCCCTTTAATTCAGGCAATAAAGGAAAGGGTAAATAAGCCTTGTTTATTCTTTTACCTTCGCCTTTTCCGCTTCTTTTACAAGGGTCCAATCTTACTCCTCAATGTGCTAGTTTATCTTAACCAGGACAGTTGCTCTCCATTTCTCTGTTCCAGTTTACTCTTACATTTATCGTTATCCCTTTTATCCCCGTCTTCCAAACAAAGCCTCATTAGTTGTTATATCTTGTGATTATCATTTTTAAAGATGTTTTAATTTCTTCTTTGCCCGAGTTCCTGTTTCCTGTCGCCTATTTTTATAGTTCTTGACCCCATTTATTGAGTACTACCTGCTTAATTGTGGTGTTGGGCATCATAGGAACAAGGTATTTCAACCCTTACCAAGGCAATTGCTGCTTGTACTGAATCAATTGAACGCCACAAAGGAAAGCTTGTGATCAAGGATGCACCGAGAACTGTAAGTGCTGTCATCTCCCGTTATATTATAGAATTAAGAAGAAAAGGAGAAAAGGAAAAAGAGAGGAAAAATTGCACATGCCAATCTTTTTAGTGAGACTAACTATGAACTGTCTGATGCAGGTGAGTGAACGCGATGACATGCTACTTCAAGAGCACATGGCTAAGTTGCGTGAAAACAATGAAGAGATTAGTGGTGACGAGGATAGTGAGGAGGAAGAAGACACCGGAATGGGTGATGTCGATGTTGAAAAAGCTGGGTTTCATGAATAGGATGCCTCAAGAGAGATGTGATGGTTGATTGATTACCTTTCGCCTCCCTTGCAAATGAGTTTACTTGCGTTGTATTGCATTGAGATGTGTACATGGCCAAAAGGCTTTGCTATTGTTTTGGTAGTTGAAGCTCTTCCCGATGATTTTGATTGTTAAAGATGCAATTACAGTTAAAAAAAATTTACTGCTGAAGAGTACTTGAATGTAGTTTTGGTAGAAGGGGTTATTTTTGTAGGTTTTACACTCTACAGCCTTTGAAATGATATCAAGTATTCGTTCCTTGATCTTATTTCCCAGGATCTTTGTTATATACAGTGACATTGATGACTATGGCAATAGGTTTCATGCGTCCAAAAAACAGCAACAAGCCAACTCTATACTACGATTGATCAACAAAATCAAAATGATGATCAATGTCATGTCAGATCTTTGGTGGTTTCAGCAACGGTAACATAGCATCTGACATTACATTAGAGAAAGGAAAGATCACATAAGATATGGGTGTAGTTATTTTCATTGTATCGTGAGATACGTACTCCTTACATAGTTACATTGATGTACTCCGTATGTTTCTTGTGTGGTAAGTAGACTAGTTATCTGAGCGCACGCTGTGGTCGTCACTTACCCTTTGTAACTGCTATGTTTTGGAGGTGAGTTTATTGTTCACCATTT
Organism: Mesembryanthemum crystallinum; assembly: GCA_030267885.1. Taxonomy (NCBI): domain Eukaryota; kingdom Viridiplantae; phylum Streptophyta; class Magnoliopsida; order Caryophyllales; family Aizoaceae; genus Mesembryanthemum; species Mesembryanthemum crystallinum. Next base: position 438 of record BSSO01002306.1, on the reverse strand, counting down.
GATGATTTTTTTTTTTCTTTTTTAAATCAAGTACTCCTAATGTTCTGTTCAAGTCATGAACTTACTTTTTTCTCGCATTTTACTAGTCATTCAGTGTTCATACAACTCGGTTAAATTTTGATCGTTTCAGTTAAAATGAAAGCACCTTTACTCTATCTTGCAAATGAAATTTATACAAACTTTGTACTTTTTAGATAATTGAGATAAGAAGATTGAGTATTCCTAATAAAACGGAGATAAGCATATTTAGTATTTCTAATAAGGATTTTTTGCGGGGAACCCCCTTATAAAATACACTTTTTGTAAAAAACCCCCTTATATAATTTTTTTTTGTGGGGAACCCCCTTATAAGTTACTTTGGCCATAACCAACCCCCCTTGTTCAATTTTCCAACCAATTTATGGGATATTATGACCGATTTGCCCTTGCAAAAATTTT
>BSSO01002305.1:0-19760 GCA_030267885.1 Mesembryanthemum crystallinum | reverse complement strand
TAGCTAAACATATTGATTACTAAATCGTACGAATTTGCTATCTCAATAATATATTCATATATATTATAATCCCAATTAATTGCTACTTGACTGACAGGACACAAATCCTTCAGCCAGGCGCCCCAAATCAGCAACAACAGCAATTTGGCCGCCCGGCCAGGCAGCCTACGGTAAATATTTCCACCCGGCTGGGCGGTGGTCATCCGGATGCCTTTTCAAGTGTGTTTTTTCCCATTTTTGTGAGAGGACTTTTTGGTTTCTTCTACTATTCTCTTTAGGTTATAAGCAAACTTTTGAAGCTGAATGTTGGGAGAATCTAGACTCTCTCCTTAGTTTATTTTTCTTTCATAGTTTAATTTAGATTAGTTCTATCAAATTCTAGTTTTTGTTCTTGACAATCGATCGACTTTGATGCTTTTGTTCGAGTTTATGCAATTGAAGCTTTTGGGTGATTTCTCTTCTCTCTACTTCTCCTTCCCCCTCTCTATTACCTTTCTCCTTCAATCATTGAATCATTCTCAATTTCTAGTTTAATTTACCATGTTCATTGTTGGGTATTTGTTTTCTTTTGTGCTTGAAAGCATCAGTAGCTAATCTCCCAATTAGGGTTGATGTAGCCCAATCAAATTCGCTTGATGTTTGGATGAATTACTACTATCTTGCCTTGAAATCGATTGCACATGGTCTTTATATGCCTTAGTTAATCAAATTGGTTGAAAAAGGAGTCTTGTTTAACTAAAGTGACTTGTATAAAGTCGAAAGGGGAATACTTGTTCATGGGTTAATATTGACTATCTTGAGAGTTCAATCATGAAAGTGGATTGCAATTTCTCGTAGACTTTTGAATTTGATCTTGTTTTTAATGCTCTTAACATGTTATACCTCATGAAAATAGGTGATTTAATATTGTTAAATTTGGCTTAGAAATTGTTCGAAAGAGATTTCTTGGGTGTTCTTTATCCGTCTTTGCATCGATTGAAATGGCATGCTAGTGTAATTTGTCTTGTTAGTCAAGTGCTTTGATTGGGTGAAATCGACCTTAATTCGTTTTCCTTTGATTAATCCTTGTGTTAAGTCATCGTTTAGTAGTTCTAGTAACCAACAAACTTGTGATTGGATTGCCTAGATAGATAACATTTATAGATTCGCTACTTGAAACCTTGCTCCCTGTGGATACGATACTCTTTTTACTATTTCGATAGAACCGTGCACTTGCGGGGCTATCAGCAGCCATAGTGGAAGTAGTGTTACTACCCTCTTGAATGAACAAATGGTAAATTAGTCTATGGTGAGTCCCTTGAAATCATCATCCTCAACTTTCATCTCTGGTTCTGGTCTAGCGGTGGTGGTTACATTGGCTCCGATGGAAATGACGGTGGCGAATAGGCAGCGATCAGTGGTTGATGAGTGAGAATATAAGTGTAAAAATGAGGGACTTGAGACGGTGGAGGACTGAGGGGATGCGAGTGAGTTGGGTTTGGATTTGGGGTGGTTATGGTGGTGGAATTGGTGGTTGTGGTGGTGGCCAAGGTGGTGGGATTGTGGTTTAGGGAAGGAGGAGAAGCCGGAGGTTGCGATGCCTTATTTAATTTTCTGCTCCATGACCACCATCCCTTGCTTTGCTCATCCAGGACCCACAATTGCATATGCCCCAAAAGATCTACCCTGTCCCCTTCCCCACCCTTAAAGTGCCTCGCCAACTCTCTCCCATTCGGCCCGAACTCCGTCTTCCACTCGCTAGAACAATTTAACCCGTTATCTCTCTTGTCATGAGTGGGTTAGGGTCTTAGGGAGAAGTGGAGGGTTGTAGCCTCGTGGAGGAAGGGGTGGGGTTGTGGGCTGCTTGGAGGAGTGGGTTACTAACGGCAAGGCAAAGGGTCACCGACGGCGAGGGTGGATGGTGAGGGGAGGGGGTTGGGAGTGGGAGGTAGGGGATCTAAGGGCATCCACATTGAGAAGAGGTTTATGGGAGGTTTATGTCATGCCACCTCACCAACCCATAAACCTCTTCTTCCACCAACCTCTCACTAACTTCACATTCCCATTGAAATGAACCTCTCACTATTTTTATTTTATTTTTATTTTTTTTGGAAATAACCGAATGTAGCACAGCAGCAACAATAGAGGAAGGGACAGGTGTTGGCAGCAGACTGGCTCCCCTCCCCTCTTCTAACGCATCACCCAGCTTTCTCCCCCCTCCCAGGCGCCTCAAGTATACGCGCTAAACCCCATTCCCCTTTGTGTGTTTCACGCAAGTAATGGCTGCTTTTTACTTGCTTTTTCAATTTTTTTTTTCTCTTACTCCTTCAATCGGCTTAACATCCTCAACCCCTCAACCCCATCCCCTCTTCAACCCCATCTCCCATTGAAGGTTGAAGGTGGGTTGAAGATTGTAAACCTCACCCTTCAACCTTCAATACCCATGCCCTGAGGGAGTGGGTTCACCTTTTTTTGTTTTTTTATTTTATTGAAATAAATTAAATAAAAATTTTTGTTTTTATTTTATTAAAAAATTTTACATGGTGCCATTGTGTTATGTGAAATTCTACACGGTGTAAGTTTTTATTTTTGATTCTACATGGTGCCACTAAACTATTGACAAACACAGTATGACCATGTGCATAGAGAAATTATTAATTTTTCAAATGAAATGTCATGAAGTCCGACTCAATAGCAGTAGTGATCGATTAAAATGATAATACATCTCCTTTTCCCTCATTATTTTCCCTTGAATTTGACTAATTAACTCCATTTCAGACAACACCCACTCAATTCTTTTATCTCTATCTACAAGGATACTAAATAAAAATGAAACATGAAAGAGAGTAATAATGGTCTAACATTTCATATCATAACATTAAAAACCAATAAAACATACTATATAATGATTTTTGGATGAAAAATTGTAATGGTACATCGTAGTGTAGCATATGTCAAGAGTAGAGTGGCACTATGTACAATCGAAATTAAAAAATTTTGCCACGTAGAATTTCATAAAACACAGTGGCACCATGTAAAATATCCCTATTTTATTTATATATTAGTTGAATGAAAATTTTCGTCCGACATAGTGTTTTGGAGGGCAAATTCTTATTTGAGACGTGTCTCATCAAATTATTAGATGAGACACATGAATAATAAGGATTTGTGTGTTGGGCCTAAATCCACTTATTGAAGTTGGGTGAAGTGGTGACCTCATTGAAACTAGTCTCATTAGAGACAGGCTGATTTTGGAGTGTGTAACAAAAAAAAAAAAAAAAAAATTATTTCTAATACCTAAATGTCATCAGGTTTCAATAAATATACTTCACTGTCACAAATGCAATTCTAATACCAATTTGTCATACTCCTCCCAATAAAAGTACAAATTTGGCACTATGGCCATTTAAACTCAAGATCAACTATGGCCGTTTTGGAGCATGAGAAATGATATCATATTTAGAGGAGGCACTTTTGATCCAAGACGACTGTTGTGCACCATTGGGGAGCTTCTTAAGAGAGGCGAAGACGCGCATAAATTGAGGATGGAGCTACAGCGATACGAACCTCGGGGTAACAATGACATACCCCTCCCACAACCGGTACTCCTCACTAGCGATCTTGGGAACCCGATTGACTTCACAATAATGACGGATGGGGCTTGGCATAAGAAATCGCTCCAAGGTGGATTAGGCTGGGCAGTCTATGGCTTTCTGGGACAGGAAGTAGGAAAAGGCGCTATGTTTATACTCTGCCATTCGGCTATCATGGCCGAGTGTCTTGCATGCCTGCATGCATTGAAGTGGGCAATCTCAAAGGGATTAAACTCAATTAGCTTCGACTTTGAAGTTAGGGACGTTATTGAAGCAATCTAGGGTGTTGTTTCTCTGTTAATGTTTGCACTATCACTAAGGTAAGTAGGGATGATGTTTTGGAAGCCCACGAGCTTTGCTACTAGAGTGAGCCGTAAGGACTTTCCATCCTTTTCTTCTTAATTATGTATTGGTCTTTGTCAAAAATAATAATAATAATAATAATAATAATAATAATAATAATAATAAAAAACTGCTCAACTTTATCACAACACACATCACAACAAGAGGAAATTTTCAATGAAAAAATTTCACCATAACTTTTAATATGAAATAATTAACTATATTTGTATTCACATGCATGCTATGTTATTGATAAATGAGCTACAAACCCTGTTCCCCTGGTGCCAATTTCCAGCAAAGAATATGGAAATGAACAAGACCATTAAACTTGAAAATCAATGGTCATATGCAAAGAACTGATTTTCCTTTATTCAATTTGAAGAGCAAAAACCTATGCAAATGTAACGATATAAGAAACTCACACTAACTTGAAACCATAGCATAACCATCAAAAAATGCAGCTTGATCCTGTAGACTTTGCTCATCTACTTCATCAATTAACGCTTGTGAGACTGAAGCGCGCTGCGGCACTTTTAAGATCATGGTTTTGGGACACATCCATGGGTTGCATGGTGTCCTTCAATATTGATTCAGCACTGCACCATAAATGATATTTGCAAGAAGTGATCAGTTTCATGATTTAACAATAAATCTACATTTTCACATTGTTTTGGAACTAAATAAGGGTGTATTCTCTTCACCTGAATAAAACTGCATTGAATTGATTCAACTGAGCTGATTGAATCTTTTTTCTTTTTGCGTTCAGATCTTTCTAATAAGATATATATTCTCATGAACTTTTATATGAAAAAAAAAAAAATGATAAGTTCAATTGCACTTACTTTACTTAACTGAATTTGACTAAACTGAACTGAATTGAATTGATATGTCCCTGGCGTGCTTCAACCTTTTAGCAAGCTTGGCTAACAGTCACCGGCGGCCAGAATGGAACGGGAACCAAAGGGACGTGGTATCCCTTTGATGGTGTTTGGAAGCTCCGTGAGTAATCGAAGTGAACCTCTAGTAGATGAAGAATCTTTGAGCAAACGAATTGGATCTGAGACAAGAATGAAATGCAGCAAGGCGCTTGAATCTGCAAAAACCTAAGACCTACTGCTCCAACTGGACCTTCATGATGAACCCTGGACATTGGATAAAGGTTGAGGTTGAAGAACACGATGACATTTCGAGGAATGAACTAATGTTGTATGTTGTGGGTGAAACACCCTCCTATGGCTCTATGAACCGATCCATTGCTAAAACCCGGTCAATTGTAGCTAAACCTCTCCTGTATCTGCACAATGAGGGGTTCTTCATAGCCAAATTCTTGAAGCTGCTACTAGGGACAAAACTCTTTATGCGGAACCATACTCTATTAACAACATATCTATTGTAATGAAACCCTGGACCCCGGATTTTGATTTCAAACAGGAACTTCTGCAGTGTTGCCTCTATGGGTTTGATTTTCAAACCTTTCACTACACTACTGGGGTTCTGACCCTTCAGCAGAATTTCTAGTGGTATAGGAAGGTTCTATATGCAGAAGAATGCACCACTAAGCGATCCAGGGTATCTTATGCTCGAGTTTTGATTGAAGTTCATGAAACTTAGAATATACTAGATGAAAGCAAAGAAACAAGTGAAGAACTGGGTTCTTAAATCCAGAATACCCACAAGCTGCAGGTCCACTGGTTATTATACATGGCACTACTTTTAGTGCTGCAACTGGTTTTTTCCTAATAAAAAACCTTCAGTTAGTACTAGTAATTCATTTTCCCCTTTATTTGAGCCCATTTTAGAACAAATCAGCCCTTGTAAGTATGAAGGCTCATCTTCACAAGTTCACCATGTATTGGGACGATGTGAAATGTTAAGAGGCCTGAACAAGCCCTATATTGAAGACAAGGGTGAAACAACCATAATCTGAGAAAGTAAAACAAGAACTAGAAAGAGATTAGCAATGAAATGGCTTTCATGGCAAAGTCAACAGGTAGATATACAGATTGAACATATACATGCCCAATATATAGAAAGTAGATACAAAGATTTCAAATGTGCAATTACAGCGGTTTAAGAAAGCAATCATATTGAAGAAAGGAAAGCCTTATGGAATGAACTGACTCAAGTAGGTTACACACATCATTGCCTTTATATATGTGGTCACTGTCCAATGTATTCTCAAATGAGATGATAGAATTAATGGTAACTCTGTCTCCCCTCATGAATTAAAGACCTGCAGCAGTTGTTTGATGTGATGAAAGAGGATAGGGCAATTCTATACATATGGGACAGTAAGAAGCAGAATAGATAGAGCTTTAGGCAACACCCATTGGCACACAAAGTATGGCACAATAGCAGCTGAATTCAGGGATACACATCTAAGGAAAAAGATAGGGGAGGATGTTCTTCTATTTCTATCAGCAACGTGGGCGACGGAGTAGACTTTTGTATGATCTAGACCATTAACAGAGCTGAGGAAGGGCTGTGGGCTGGGTAATGCTTGTACCTGTGCTATATCTTGCATTTGCAATCACAATTAACCAAACAAACTAAGAGCACACATAATTACCTTGATTCGCAAGCATCTTTAGATTCAATATAGGACTGTCTATCATCAGCATGGGTAACAAACGGCATATCATCGTAATCATGCGATTCAACCTCAATCTCATGTTGATCAACTGATGTCGGCATGCTTTGCGGAACATGAAACTGCTGCAGTTGCTGCAATTGCATCATCCCAAACGATCCATTAATGTTATGGCTACTCGCAATCTTATCGTAATAAGAGTTATTAGTAAAATCATTCATTATGTTGTTTTGTTGCACCAATAGCGACTTCACATCACTAGACTCGACCAACCTCTGATCATTCGACACGAACCCTTCCAGTACATTGTTATACGAATGCGGATACTGTTGAAGATGATGGAGATGTTCAGAACTAGCAGCGCCATAGTAACCGTCATTATCCACAGTTTCATGTAGAGTTCCAAATTGCTGAAACTGAGAATTCGGATCATCTTCATGTTCTCTACTGTTCCGATACCCATCGAGCATTGAATTGACATAAAAGAGTTCATTTTGACACTGCATCAACTGTTGGTTGAGTTGATGAATGACCCAAGTGCACCCATAAACCGGGAATCTCGCCCGCACATCCGCCTCGTATATAATAGATTTCATCGCCTCTTCTTTCTGCTGTTCGTCGTCCAACATCTTGAGTATCTTCATGATATTGCAAACCCCAAACAATCTGTGCGCGTTCTGAAACATCTTGGGCTTGTCTGCCGGGAAGTAAGGGGCCAAGGCGCAATCTTGCGTGCACCTTCTCCTCTGGTATTTGCAGGCAGCACAGGCTTGGCTTGTGCCTCCTTTTACTGTCATGGTGAAAATAAAAACTGCTCATGCCCAATTCAAAGCAGAAACCAGATGGTTTTTTTTTTTTTTTTTTGGGTTTGTTGCAGTTCAAAGTTTGAGGAATTAGTGGAATCACAACAGCATTAACAAAGTTCAAAATGATGGGGGAGTTGAAGAAATCAGCAGTGATGGTCACAAACACGTGTGGGGTTTAGTGTGGTGGTGGAAGCTGGTGAATGAAAGAGAAATATTTATAAGACAAAGTAAAAACTTTGACATTTTGAAATTGCGTGAAACACGGAATGAGTGAAACTGAATCTGGTACATTAAGGATAACGTTGTAGAAATTGTCAATTATTTTGATTCGTTTGGAATGTTGTGTTATAAAAAGGTGACAAGTGTTTAAGACGGTCGAATTTCGTGCTTTGTTGGGTACGAATTCGAATAGAAGTCCTGGGTTTTTTTTTTTTTTTTTTTTTTTTACAACAGTCCTGGGGTTTTGAATCTAGGTAACTAGCTAGCTAGAGTATACGCCGAATTATCAGATAGGTATTTTTTATAACCACCCTTTGCCACTTGGTATATAAAAAATCGCCGATGTCAAATGAGTATTTTTAATGAACCAAAAGCGCATATGAGCCCAAAAATTCGCCACCGATGACCAAAATTTCATTTTTTCTATTTTTTATATTGAAATGCATTTCCTTATTATGTTTCTTTATCTAAAATCATTTTAATCCTCCAAAAAACCTTTTTACTCCCAATTTTCTTAAGGATGAGAGGGAGAAAAAAGGTAGGTAATGAGCTTTTTTGAGGGATTATAGTGATCTAAGGTAAATAAATCTAATAGGAAACATAAGGAAAATGTATTTCAATACCAAAAAAACATGATAAATGATTTTTTAAATTATTTTTGGGCCTATATGCGCTTTTGGTCTATTAAAAATACTCATTTGGCACTGAAGTTTTTAAAAATACCCAAGTGGCGAAGGGTGGTTATAAAAAATAGCCATCTGGTAATTCGGCGCTAGAGTATAATATAGTCGAGCAGATGATAATTTTTTTTTTTTTTTTTTAGCAATCTAGGGTTTAGATTTATTTTCTGGTCAAATAAATAACCGGCCGGGATACAAGTGCTACGAGAGTAGTATAAAATGTTGGAGAAAAGTCAGTGAAAAAGGATCAAATAAGAATGTAAAATCACTAAAATGTGTTATAAAAAGGTGATTACTGTTTGAGTCGATCCACATTTCGTGCTAGGTAGGCTGCGAACAGAAGTCTTGGGTTTTGAATCTAGACAACTAGGTAAAAATTTTATATAATTATCACGCAGATGATAATTTATTTTTTTTTATTTTTTCTATAACAATTTAAGGTTTAGATTTATATTTTTATTTTTTTAGAAATGTGTAACTCTCATTAATAACAACGCAAAGTCTTAAAAAGGACGGACTCCTCGCGAGCGACGGAGTACACACATTAAAGACCTCCGACAAGTATCATTTGATGGGGCCGACATATTTTTTTTTTTTTTTTGGTCTCCCACATCAGCTAATATTTGCCCAGCCAACATGGTTCGATACCTGCTAACAACAACATCTATTTTTCCTTCTTTTTTTTTTGTTTTTTTTTAATCTTTTATTTCTTGATATTTTTAACATTATAAATAACACTATTTTTCATATAGTGATACTTTCTCTGTGATACTTTGATCATAAAATGTATACTTTTGTCATTGTAACTAATACGTCTTTCATTTAAAACTAATATTTTATTTCATTTAATACTTTTATGATCTAATCTAATACTTATCTTTTGAATTTTACTTATACCATTCAAAAATATATTTTACATCATTAAAACTAATACTTTTTCCACTATAAGTGTTACATTTGGTTTTATAATTGATTCTTTTAGTTTACTAATACTTTTTCCACTGCAAGTGTTACATTTGGTTTTATAATTGATTCTTTTAGTATTGAAACTAATACTTTTCATCGTTCAAACTAACAATTTTTTTTTTTTACTTAAATTTCTAATATTGCTATATACGAAACTAATACCTTTAATGTTGATACTAATACTTTCGTTTATTCAAACTAATACCTATGCGATTTTTAACTAAATTTTTTCCCGAACTAATATGTTCTCTCATTCAATCTAATACTTATGGTATAAAAACTAACACTTTTTAATATTAAAATTAATACTTTATTTTATTCGAACTAATACTTATGCAATTTTAAGTAACATTCTTCCCAAACTAATACTTTCCCTCATAAAAAGGAATACTTTTAATATTTATCTAATACTTTATTTTCATCGAACTAATACTCATGTGATTACTAATACTTCTCCCAATTTGCAATTTACTTATAATATCAACGTATACCTTTGATAATTAAACTAATACTTACTCTAATTCGAACTAATACTAAAGCAATGCAAACTAATACTATTTGTCACATTAAAATAATCGATACTTTTGTTGTTTAAAGTGATACTTTTAACATTCATACTAATACTTTCTTTAAATCCAACTAATACTCATGCAATTTTAACCAATACTTCACTTTTGAACTTATAATCCCTGATATTCGATTTATACTTGTGGCATAAAAACTAATACTTTCTATCATAATAATTAATACTGTCAATTTTTTGTAAGTATTAATTAGTTTTACGAAAAAATGAAAAAAAATACATACTATATTACAAGTGATATTTTTGTTATTCTCTAATACATTCTTTTAGTCAAAATAATACTTATACGATTTGAAGTACACTTTTCTCAAACTAAGACTTATACAATTTTAACTACACTTTCCTAAAACTAATACTCCCTCCGTCCCGCAATTAGCTTTCAAAAATCTCATATTTTTGGTCCCACTTCTAGCTTCCAAAACCCATAAAATCCCATAACCTCTCTATAATACCCCTCCACTAACTCACAAATACAATAAAAGCATATTTTCTCTCTCCAATCACTTTTTCTCTTACTCTCTCAAATCCCTTATTATATTAAAAGGGCAAAGCTGGCTAAAAACTCTTACTTTAATATATGTGCCCAATCCATTTTTGAAAGCTAATTGCGGGATGGAGGGAGTATTTTTCTTGTTTGAACCAAAAATTCTAGTATATAAATTAATATCTTTTGGTCTAACAATAACAGTAGCTCTTCCTTTTTGCTTCTCACAGGGTCAACAAAAGCAAATCCACCTTTCTTTCTCTTCTCCCTCCTCATCTATTTGATCTGCTTTATTTTCACCATTTTCAACCGACCAAACTTCTCAAGCTTCAATAGTATGGATTGAAATTTCCATAATATTAGAGAGAGAAAAGGCCGACAGTACCCGATCTAAATCCCGATTTGGGTGGGCTCAGGGGTAGGGCTAATGGGCTCAGCGGAGGTGGGTGCTGGTGGGGGTGGGCACGGGGCTGCTTGGCGGTGGTGGATCGAGGCTCGGCTGCTGGGCTTGTCGGTGGTGGTCGGGGGTCGGGGGCTTGGGTTTTGGGCTCGGTGGGGTTTCGTGGTTGGGAGTGGGTGTTGAGCTCGGCTGGGTGGATCAGGTTCGGTGGAGGGTGGCGGTGGGTGTTGGGCTCGGGTGGCTGGGTGTCAGGGGATGGGTGGGGCTATGGGGCTTGGCAGGTGACGGGGGTGGGGCTGGGGAGAGAGGAGAGAGAGAAAGCAGGAGGAGAGAGAAAGGGGAACAGTTGCACATGTGTGTTTTTAATTGTTACGTTGTTTCTCACTTAGGTCTCTTCCCAGAAGTCGGTCTCCCAAGAGATCAATTGTGATAACAAAACTAGAACTCAGTTGATTACATGCTAAGTAAATGTAGAGATAACTCAACCTACACTTCATACGGAATTAGCATCGTTGTGTCCACACTAGTTACCTTCTAGGAAGGGCCCTAGTGTGATTAGGATATAATTATTATGAGTATAAAATGTTAGAGAAAATATCATTGAAAACGGTGAAATAATAATGTAAAATGTTGGTTGGAAGAATTTTACCATGGTTGTGAGGTGGTAGAGAACCACTGACTTAGAAGAAATACAATGATTAAATTCTTGCACTCGAATTTGTTAGGATCAACCCAAATATGTTAATCGTAACGAAGAGGTCGGGACGAGGTTGGAGGCTTGGAGAATAGCAAGAGTCGAAGAAGCAAGCAAAATGGACGAGAAAGAGAGCGTAGAAGGGCCGCCCGCACGGCCATGAATGTGGCCCGCTTGGGCGGCGAGCTCATGAAGTCCCCTGCAGGCTTCGTAGGGCTCGCCCGACCGGGCGCTATAGGCGCCCGCCCGGGCGGGCTGGGGCGAGTGAATATGAACGCTATTCGGCTATAGCGCCCGCCCAGGTGGCCTGGGGCGAGTGAATCTGAACGCTATACGGCCGTAATCTTTTGGGTTTGCTTGTGGAATACTTCTTGCTATATTTTGGGATACCTTTTAGGATATTTTCTAGTTTCCTAATTCATGTAATATTCTAGTTTATGGGAAGATAATATTAGGATATTATTTGTTAGAGGGTGGGATCTAGTTATAGTCCTAAATTGATGTAACTTCCTAATCTAAAGAGGTGTAGGATTATGGAAGGTTGGGGCCTATAAATACCAAGCCATAGGCCATTGTTAGAAGTGTGCTGAGATACATCACATAGGTGCTTAGAGACAGGGTTGGGCTCTACACCATGTAGTCACCAAGAGGGGTGACTGGGGGGGTGCACCCCGTGGAGGGGGACGCCAAAACTAAACACAATCGAGGGTGAGGATTGTGAGAGGGTGTATTGTTAATATTGTGCGGTCAGGATATTAATAATACAAATTATTGTGGTCGTGGTTTTTCTCCCGATTCTCGTATTTCCACGTAAACTTTAGTGCTGTTCTTCATTTATCGTTTCTTTATATTTATATATCTCGAACTTGGATGGATGGACCACAGTTAATTCCCTAACAAAAAGGTTTATTTCCTAACAAATTGGTATCAGAGCTGATGGTTTCGATCTTGGGGAAGATCTTGTGGATGTTCGATTTGGGCTTGTTGACGAATCATCTTGTGAAGACATTCGAAGGGCTACTGGCCATGGTTCTTTGGTTTTGCCTATGAAAGTTGGCCCCTTTCTAGGTGTGTTGATGTTCGTGATTGTTCCAAGTCATTCAAGGAGGAAGGGTTTTATGATGGCAAGTTCAAGAGACAGATGGAGTCGGTTCGTGGGTGCAACGATTGAAGACAACGGTGGAAGGTTTGTAGTTTTAACCTCAAAAACTATATCGAGACTCTAAGGAACAAGAAACCACTTCAAGCTCTGAAAGGATGAGAAGAAGGTTTCTTGTTCGAGGGGAGGCTTGTTAGATCTGTCGTTGGATCGAGTTGGATATATTGGGTTCGAGGGGAGGATTTGTTGGGATCGACCCAAATATGTTAATCGTACCGAAGAGGTCGGGACGAAGTTGGAGGCTTGGAGAATAGCAAGAGTCGAAGAAGCAAGCAAAACGGACGAGAAAGAGAGCATAGAAGGGCCGCACGGCCATGAATGTGGCCCGCCTGAGCGGCGAGGCCATGAAGTCCCCTGCAGGCTTCGTAGGGCTCGCCCGGGCGGGCTGGGGCGAGTGAATATGAACGCTATTCGGCTATAGCGCCCGCCCGGGCGGCCTAGGGCGAGTGAATCTGAACGCTATTCGACCGTAATCTTTTAGGTTTGCCTGTGGAATACTTCTTGCTATATTTTGGGATACCTTTTAGGATATTTTCTAGTTTCCTAATTCATGTAATATTCTAGTTTATGGGAAGATAATATTAAGATATTATTTGTTAGAGGGTGGGATCTAGTTATAGTCCTAAATTGATGTAACTTCCTAATCTGAAGAGGTGTAGGATTATGGAAGGTTGGGGCCTAAAAATACCAAGCCATAGGCCATTGTTAGAAGTGTGTTGAGATACACCACATAGGTGCTTAGAGACAGAGTTGGGCTCTACACCATGTAGTCACCAAGAGGGGTGACTAGGGGGGGCGCACCCCGTGGAGGGGGAAGCCAAAACTAAACACAATCGAGGGTGAGGATTGTGAGAGGGTGTATTGTTAATAATGTGCGGTCAGGATATTAATAATACAAATTGTTGTGGTCGTGGTTTTTTTCTCCCGATTCTCGGATTTCCACGTAACCTTTAGTGTTTTTCTTCATTTATCATTGCTTTATATTTATATATCTCGAACTTGGATGGATGGACCACAGTTAATTCCCTAACAAAGAGGTTTATTTCCTAACAGAATTGAATGCTAAGAACAAGAGAGAAATAAAAAAAAAATAGTGGATAAGCTGATTAATAGTACAATAGATGAGTTTTAGAGAGGAGATAATGAATTGAACGTGGAGTAGGACCAGTCAATCAGAGAAAAATCAGGAAGGCGTTAAAACAGACTACAACGGTAAGTGACCAAGTCAAAAATATAATCGAAATGGACTCTAACAACTGAGAAGTCTTATAAAACTAGACTCTTAGATGTTATCCGGCCCAATTAAAATTTTAGCCCACCTATTACACCGTGACGCGCGTGCGAGCCGAGCAAGATTGATGTTGGCAGCGGCGCACGCATGGGGAGGCGCAACTCTAATGACCCAATCTATAGAGTAGGGAGTTACTTATTTGAACAGTAAAGGGGAAGCAATTACTATAAATAGGAGGGAGAAGACACTATGAAAGGTTAGACTGTCCCTCTCTCTTTCTAAACATCTAAAATATCTCATTTGAGCTTGTCGAAGGATTAATCTTTGAAAATCATCTTTTTCGGCCCCAAGTTATCCAAAATATCTCCTTGAGCTATAAAAGCGATTGTGCAAGCCTAATCTCGAAGCTAAAGTCTTGATTCGTTTGTCGTCGTTGGGATTTGTGACTAATGAAATTCTAGCTTGATCTTCTATTGAGTCTTCTTTTCGTTTGTTCCTATACAGGGTAACGTAGTCATCAATCACACAACCATGTTGGAGGAGCATTTTTGTCTAAAGACACGCTAGAAAGAATTGTTGTGCAGGCTTGTACAAATATTTAACTTCCTGGCTGATTAATAAAACTTCCATATGACCAACAATCAAAATAAAATAAAAATAAATATAAATCAACTCTAAGTTTCGGAAGCTTGTGATTTTACTTGTGTTGAAACTCTAACTAAAGGACTCGAAATGAAGATGGAAAGAACGGAGTTACTGATCCAGCTGTGATTATTATAATGACTGCTCATCCAAACATATTGATAGGGCTATAAACTCATTAAGAGCTCTTGCTCATTCTCACACGTACACAAGTCTTAGAAATGGGAAAAAGTGTACTTTTCATGGTTTCATTAGACCACAATTACTTGCGTGAACAAGGCGGGTATTTACCACGGATTCCTAAACTAATATGGCTTTTGTTAGGAGTAGAAAATAAGCTCTGATACCACTTGTGAGGCGTAGAAAACAAGCTCTGATACCACTTGTTAGGGAAAATAGAGCGACTTGCATAAGCGATTAAGGATCGTAAACAATTGGAAGTATTGGAGAAGTAATAATAAAAGGCAAAAGTGAGACACAAAATTTAACGTGGAAACTCGAGAACCGGGAGAAAAACCACGAACGGTAAAATTCACTATAGAGAGAAAATACACAAACGAACGAAACCTAACGAGGATTTACAAGAGTTAATAAATCTCAACTCACAAATAAACAATGAAACTCTCAAACAGAAAATAGTGAATACTCGGGATATGATTCCAAAAGGGATGATCCAAAAGGATGATCTTCAAGGTGGTATGAGGTCTCCTTATATAGGCCATAGAGTTTGACCAATATTAGGAAACCCAACTCAACTAAAACTCTATTTCCTAAAAGATAGTAAAAGTAATATTCTTAATACAACTCAAACTAAAAATTAGGAAATTACAAAATAAGGAAAGTATATCTTGATATGGCTTGACTTTGGCAATAAGTAATAGTTGAAACCCATAAAGAAACTTGCCATAAATGAAACATTGAGGTTTTGGGGCATAATTCCCAACAAGCTCCACCTTGAACCAAAACCGAAACTTCAATAAAACGTCGTCGATAGGACCCATGAAAGGGATGACCCATAAGGGTGTAGACTCTTGAAAGGGATAACTCCGAAGAGATGACCTGCAAAAAGGTATGGACCCGCGAAGGAGATTTTGAACGGTGTGAACGCTGACCAAGTCCAGGCAATGAACGGACTTGTCAGCAAGAAGAGGCTTGGTCAAAACACCATACTTGCCAAGACAACCAAGCTTTCGATTAGAAACAACCGTTGAAACAACTGTAGAACCCACGAAAGGGATAAGCCACGAAAGGCATAAATCTTTGAAGATAATAAGACCTGAATAATCTTGCCAACGAACTTCTCGATGTCAAACTTGGCAATAATAGACATCTTCAAAGGACTTCAATTGTGTATAAAACTCTGATACCACTTGTTAGGAGTAGAAAACAAGCTCTGATACCACTTGTTAGGAGTAGAAAACAAGCTCTGATACCACTTGTTAGGGAAAATAGAGCGATTTGCGGAAGCGATTAAGGATCGTAAACAATTGGAACTATTGGAGAAGTAATAATAAAAGGCAAAAGTGAGACACAAAATTTAACGTGGAAACCCGAGAACCGGGAGAAAAACCATGAAAGATAAAATTCAATATAGAGAGAAAATACACAAACGAAGAATCCTCAAACGGACGAAACTTAACAAGGATTTACAAGAGTTAATAACTCTCAACTCACAAATAAATAATGAAACTCTCAAACAGAAAATAGAAAATACTTGGGATATGATCCCAAAAGGGATGATCCAAAAGGATGATCTTCAAGGTGGTATGAGGTCTCCTTATATAGGCCGTAGAGTTTGACCAATATTAGGAAACCCAACTCAACTAAAACTCTATTTCCTAAAAGATAATAAAAGTAATATTCCTAATACAACTCAAACTAAAAATTAGGAAATTACAAAATAAGGAAAGTAGATCTTGATATGGCTTGACTTGGGCAATAAGTAATAGTTGAAACCCATAAAGAAACTTGCCATAAACGAAATGTTGAGGTTTTGGGGCATAATTCCCAATCGCTTTAACACAATTCCCCGCGACGAATTTAGGACCATTTTTCTACTTAATCTTTTAATTAATGCATTTGCTAAATTCCTCTCGGATCTCACGTACACCATGGTGAGTATTCCATTCTCAATCAAAACTCTCAAATCGTCGTTCTATTATATACTTTGTTTTTTGTAATACAAATATTAGCTTGTGAGTCACATAGTAGAGAAATTGGAACGTAAAGAGATTCCATCGTGGAGCAAGCTATCCACGTTTGTTTTGCAGACTTTTTAAACATGATAGTTTCTCGTAATGTAAACACATATCAACTAATGGAGCTTATGAGTGCAAAATAATACATAGTCCATATCCCTAAAAATAGTCTTTTGGTCGCTTAATTGACAATGCTTATTTAGCTATATTTCATCTTTTGTAACCCAAATCAATTATTTCAAAATTAAATTGTTAAAACGGTTTAATTATAAGGAAAAATTGTGTCGAACCACCTAATATATAGCCTTTTTGTGGAA
This sequence comes from Mesembryanthemum crystallinum, assembly GCA_030267885.1. NCBI lineage: Eukaryota > Viridiplantae > Streptophyta > Magnoliopsida > Caryophyllales > Aizoaceae > Mesembryanthemum > Mesembryanthemum crystallinum. The sequence continues at coordinate 2,877 of BSSO01002305.1, read as the reverse complement.
AACCACATACTAAAACTAAACTAATTGGGGACACGTGCGATGCGATGGTTTCAAGTTTTTTTTTTCCGTCTTTACCTTTTATATTGAATTTAGTTAAAAACATTGTAAATTTGAGTTTACTTATTGAAATTTAAAACTAATTTTAGAGATGTGCAAATACATAATATTCAATTTAGTTAAGAACAATAAAAATTTAATAAAATAATAGTTAGGGGTGAGCAAACTGGGCACCCGCCCATATTTTTAGTAACCGGAATCGGAACCGGTTCCTAAAAATCAGAACCGGAATCGGAACCGATGAGACCGGTTCCACAAATTTGGAACAAGAACCGGAACCGCCTCGGTTCCGGTTCCAATACCAGGTACCCGGTTATTTATTAAAGTTGTACATAATCTCGTATTTATCAATAAAAAAATATATTAATTAAAGTTTATAATTATATTAACAAAATTTCTTTTGCAATTACAAACCCAAATCTAAATTTGAAAATCAAAAATTGCAAATCTTGATAATTTAACGTGGAAAAAATTACTTACATTTAGCTTGAAGTCTATTAGATGTTGTTTTTTACATGTAAAGGAACCGGGGTATCCAACCGGTTTCGGTTCCGAAAGTTTGGGAATCGGAACCAGTTGGAACCGGTTCCTAATATTTGGAACCGGAACCGAAACTGATGAGACCGGTTCCAGTTCCTACCCATCGGTTCCAAACCGGTTCCGGATCCGGTTCCAGGTACCCCGGTTCTTTGCTCACCCCTAATAATAGCTAGAAAAATAGCAAACTTGCAATCTATCTGTTTAAATTTATTAGAACACAAATACTGCTTCTTAATGCCACGTCCTAAAAGCTCGCTAATGTGGAGCTATACCTAACCAATATTAAATTTAAAGAGAACAATAAAGCTAAAAGTAATACCCATTTACTAAAGTCAACTTGATAAATGGCTTCTATGCATTTTCCAAAAATCTAAAAAAGGGTTTCTATGCACTACTCATTAGGAGTATTAACTAAGGTCACTTAATTGCTACAAACAAATGGTTACAATTGCAATCTCAAAATTTGAAAATTGCCTTTCAAAGTATGTGATCATCTTTTTATTTTCCAATTTTTTGTTCATCATATATAAATAAAAATAAAAATAAAAAATTAAGTTAAATCATTATTTGCACTTATTCCATCTTTTTTTTCAAAAAAAATCTTTTTTCTAATATACAACCAATTAATATTGATTAAGTACTCCAATTTCAGATAGCTATAATCTCATCCGAAAAATATTACATACATAAACCATTCATGACATTTCTCGTGAATAACACAGGTAAATACACTGCCATAAATCTGGACCGGTTCATATCAAAACCGTTGTGTCTTAGTCAAAACCGATGGAAAGTCCGAAAATCGGGTCAAATTGTGTAGTGTAAATTTTTAACTTTCTTTGGCTTTTTAGGCTGCCTATATGGCCTATTGGGCAAGTTAAATTTTAAAACTTGATGTCCGTTAAAGGTTAGGCAATAATATCACAATGTAAGGGATTCGTTAGGTTCACATTGTTATTTTTAAACTTCATTTGTTGGTTCCTTGTGCTTACTTTCGATGTTGGACAACACCCAATTTTATGTTGAAGACAATTGGCCCCATTTATCTCTCTACGTAACACTGAGGCAACTGTAGTGATTTCAAAATGCTATTATTTTCTGTTTATAATTCTTAACCTGGTAATGAACTTTTAGTTATATTCTCGCCAATTTACTTAGGTTATTCCCTATTGTTTTCACCACCTAATCTATATCTTTGTTATGTTTTAAACTTGAGTGATCTTCTTTTACTTCCTTTTTTTGTCTTAGATAAAATGATATTTGTTGGGAACCACCTTATAAAATAGACTTTTTGGAAAAAAAACCCCTTATTAAAAAAACTTAAAAAAATAAAATGCCATGATGGACACACCTTGAGTCGTTTTTCGACCAATTTAAATAAAGTTTTGACGGTTCAGCCCTTATCCTTTAAGTACATATTGTATGTTTTAAGCACTTATATGCTTAAAGGTTAAGGATAAATAGGTCAAAATCTCATTTAAATTTGGCGCAAAATGACTTAAGTGGTGTTCATCATGGCCTTTTGTTTTTATAAGGGGGTTCCCACAATAAAAATTTTATAAGGGTTTTTTTTTTTTTCCAAAAAGTCCATTTTATAAGGGGGTTTCCCACAAAAATCAGTATATAAAATGCAAACAATTTAAAAAAAAGTTTTTCTAATTGGTGCAAATAAATGGTTACTATTCTAATCCCCAAAACATGATGATTATTTACGTTTAAAGTATGTGATCATATTTTTATTTCCCAATTTTTATTAATCATAAAAAATTTCAAATCATAGTTTACACTTAGTTNTACATTGATTAAATTCTCAAATTCCAAATATTCATACTATCATCAAATTCTTTTACAGAACAGACCATTCATGACATAACCCGTGCATCGCAGTGGCCATGAGTTTGTTTGATTTAGCTCAAAATCAAAATTGAAAAAATAAATAGAACGGGTTTATAAATGTTAAACTCAATTTACAGCTTTTATGTTGGCTTATACAGCTTTTTGGGTTGCGTAAATTTAAAATTTACTTGAAACTCATTAAATGTTAGGCATCATAATCCCAATGCAAGGTATTTGTAATTTGGAGATTTATTGTTCTGATTTTCGGTGACAACACTCAATTTTCATATAAGAAACAGTTGCCCTTTTAACAAAAGCATGAAATAGATACTTGAGCGAGCTCTCTCCTCCTAGGGTGTCCGTTTACACCGCCGATGGGCCAGAGGGGCAGACTGTCACACCCCGGTCTCGCCAATCCCGAATTTAGGAAAGCAGACCAGCAAG
>BSSO01002304.1:0-19767 GCA_030267885.1 Mesembryanthemum crystallinum | reverse complement strand
CAAAACCCTTTTACAATAGCCATCATGTCATTAAATTTGAAGAAATCACTTTAGTGCTATAATAATTGAGTGCAATCTTATACTACTTGAGTCGAAGAAATCAATCTTAAACCAGCCCAAGTAAAATTCGTACTTGCATTACAACAAATTGAATTGCACTATGAGATTGCTATGAATCTTCGTTATCAAGAAATTTGATCATTTAAAATGAAAAAAGTCTATGTTCATACATGTAATCAAGGTTTAAGGTAATTATATCTTAGATGTTTTCATCTTATTGAATCTTATTTCAAGTTGTTCAAATTCAATTCAGTTCAGTTCAAGTACTTTCAAACAAACTGGACAAATATCAAGTTAGAAGTTCAAGCTTCTATAAAACATCTACTTGAATTTGTTGATCAAAAGTTTCAAACTTTGTGTTAGGAGTGAGTTGAATTCTTGATTAGGTCGTCCTAGAATAATCTTTGAAAATGGAATCATCATCATTGATTCAGTGTTATCAACAAATCTCAATGTGTTGTATTCATTAGTTAGTCTTTATTAAGGAGCATGATTATTGACTAGAAAGCTTTTGGTGGTCGTATTGTTGACTGAACCTTTGAAAGTTTTCAAAGCAAATACTAGGGAAGGTTTTGTACATGTCATGTTGCACAGCCAGAAAAAGGAGCAACTATAATAAAAATATTAATATATCTCAAAAGAATATTACTCTTTACATTTAAAAATATTAATCAATCTTAATTATAGCTATATCAGTACTAATTTTGGACGAAGAAAGTATATAATAATAGCCAAACACACATAAAATTTTTAGAACTTCTAAAACTCCTCCATTTAATCCATAGACCAACAAACCTTAAATTAGATACAATACCATAAAAGAAAAAGATTAAGATCTCTTGCCACACCTCAAATTAGAGATACTAGAGGTTTACTAGCGGCATCAATCTAGTTTAGCAAAACATACTAGAGTACTTTCACACCAAAAAAAAGTACTAGAGGTGCTTGACATACTAAAAGGAAAAAAAAAAAGACCGTTAATGTTTGGTATATGAATCAAACTCTCAGTCTTACAGTTGATGACAATTTAATGTACAGAAAATAGGAATAGCTCGTGACTCCTTTCCACCCATGTTATATATGTTACAAAATAAATAAACTTAAGTGATTTCTCTAAGAGAAAAGAAAATACTTGTATCACTAATGATTTATTTCTTTTATACAAACCATAAAAAGCATTTGGTCTTTTTGTGTGGACAAATAATAAATGGTCCCTTATTGAAGTCTCTTTTCATCCAACCTGAATTGACTCCTCCACAAAGCACCACACTCTAAGAGCAGTGTGCTTGTAAATAGTGTAATTTCATTATCTGCCAAAACTTTTCAATAACATACTACTATGGAAAAATTTGATCTGATGCATGACAACAAATCCAAAATATAGTACAAATTATTTGTTTGTGGACCACAAGTCTCTGTTCATCAACCATACTTGATGAGAAACTCAACAAGAAAAAAGACTAGAATTTGTTTGTCAGTTTACACTTACACATTATTGTCAAAAGGGAACCTAGCTACTCAAATGCATGCATGATCTCTCTTTTGCACTCCTTAGATCTGCTTTTCACTAGTACTGGAAATGTTGGTTTCCTTGCATATACTAAAAATGGAGTACTAACTTACTACTCCTAATATGATGAAAATTTAATAACATAACCTGCTAAAGGATAATGTTTGATCTTGGAAAATCAAAAAAAAGTATAGTACTCCCTCCATCCCTTATTTACCTTTCATAAATCTTAAATATTTTGTCCCTCATTTAGCTTTTAAATCTCAAAAATCACCAACACTTTCCTAAAATATCCCCGACTAACTCACCAATACAATAAAAAATCTTACTTTCTCTCTCAAATCACTTTACTTTTCAAATTTTTTACCCTCTCTCAATCAACATCTCTCTCTATTAATTTATTCTCTCACACTAATATCTATCTCTAATATTTAAATCTTTAACACATAGGTTCTCCTAGAATGACAAAATAGACCAAAAAATTTATCTTTAATATTTGTACCATATCAGTTTCTAAAAGCTAATTAGGGGACGGATGGAGTAGTAGATATGAACAATCATGTCACTCTTTACCAAAGAGATTTGGTGATCCACAGGAAAATGATCTCTTTCACACATTGGTAATATTGGATATAATCATCTTGCCTGACCAAGTCATTCTCTAAATTTTATACTCCAGCTTCCAATCATGTTAGAAATTTGAATTGCACCCAAATTAGTGTGTATAATAATAATAAATAAAATAAATAAAAATTAGTATATGAACCACTATCAGTGTCTAAATTACATGATTTTAAGGTTTTCTTTTTTTCTTTTTCTGTGAGATGTGAGTTTTTGCTTTGTGCTCACTATTATTACAGTTAATTAGTAATTAGGATACAAGTCTCACAACCAACTTCCTAAGCTCCTTCTCCCACCTTTTTTTTTTTTTTATCAGAAAAGGACTTAAATTAACTTCTCCCACTTTACATACAAATATGTGTATTGTCATTTAATTACATTAGTATATAACAGTGTGTACAAATTGAGATAAAGGGAGTGCTAAAAAAAACAAAAAAGAAAAACCTAATTTTATCCAAAAAAATAGTAGTAGAGTCAGTGTGGGGATATTTTAATTAATCAAATGAATTTTTGCTTGTAGTTCTAAAAACTCTCTCAGCACTGAACAATAATTCAATGTCCATGAAACCATGACTTTTTAACATTTTCATTTTCAAGTACTGTAGATAGTAACACCATATTATTACTCCCTCATCATCATATACATTCTTATCTTCCCACCTCTACAATTATTTTCCAGTAAGTGATGAAAGAACAAGATATTTTCAGTACATATAGAATGTGACACTCAATATGGTGTTTAGTCAGCAATGACATCACCAAAGTGACGTCATAAAGTTATGTAGTGGTTTTATATTTTTATTAACATAAGCTAGCTCAAGCTTATATTAAGTAGAGCTAACAAGTGAAAACATCCTTTATCCTTAGAGAGTTAAGAGAAAGAAAACCACCTGAAAGAATAATAGTAAAAAAAAAATGAATCCAGGTGACTCTTCATCAAACTCCGGTGGCAAGAACCCCCCAAAGCCCACCACTGCTTCTTCCTACGGCAACCAGCCGCGGCCAAGGGGCGCCACCAAGAACAGTATCATCAGTGGTATCTTTGGAGGCAAGTAGATAAGGTGGAGCTCAAGCTAGGGGGATAAGGGGAGAGGAATTGTGTGATGTATGTGCATGAGAATTGAATCTGCATCTCGTTGATAAGAAGTGTAAGTAGCATGACTCTTTAAGGTAGCTAGCCTAGAGAGTCTATGGTAACAATTATGGTTATGTAATATATGGTTCAGTTTGGTTGGGAGAAAGTATTTACAAGAAACTCATTATCCATAATTAAGTTTTTTCGGAAATACTTTTTTTTCCAAACAAACTGAACTTCGGTCAAAAAAAATTATACTAATTATAGTGTATATATAAGATTGTACTTCCTCATAATCCCTCTAGTTTTTAACAAGAGACTACCAATGGTATCCCATGTGATGAACCCTAGTTTGTAATATACTGTCTATATCTCTTAATGGACTAGTTATTTGTGTTTGTGTATGTTCATAGATTTTGCTCTCTTATTTACCTTGGGTTTTTTTCAATCCTTGTTTTCCTTTATAAAAGGTAGCTACATTATATAGTATAAGATGGTGATGGTCTATGGAATAGAGACATTGCAAAAACCCCATTAACATTATCAAACTTGAAGCTATCCCAAAATGAGTTTAATGCAACCTTTGAGAAATTTGTTTTTTATGGAGGGTTTTTTTTTTTTTTTTCCAAATTGTTGTTGTTCATACTAACATTAGTCTCGTCCTCACTCTAATATCTCCCATTTATCATCTCTTTGAAGCTCTTTATTATGAGTAACTCTCATGTACAACCGTCTAATCATTATACGACCTAATTTAAGGGTGACTTTTCGTACCTTAGGGGTTATTTTTAGTGATTTAGAGGCTACTTTACGCAACTTGACCCATTCCGGTAATAATTTTTCGCAATTTAGTGGCTACTTTTATCGACTTAGGGGTTACATTTACATGACTTGGGGTAAATTTATAAAATTACTATAAGATATAAAGAGTAACCCCTAAGTGGCTAAAAATAGCCCATAAATTGCGAAAAGTCACCATTATATTGAGTTGTCTAACAATTAGACGGTTGTACACAAGAATTTGCAACTTTATTATTAAAGTAAAATAAATGATTATTGCACCCAAAAAAAGTAAATAAATGATCCTCAAAATAATTAGTTGATCAAATGATGTGGAGTTGGTTTTAAAATGGTATTTTTTACAAAAATAATTTAAAAATAAATTGTTTACAATAGTTTGATTTTGAACGGGAAGATTTGACATTTTTTTCCCGTAACTTTTATATCAATGTGACACCCTTCAGAATAAGGAAAAAAAACTAATTAAATTTATTATTTATGATTTTTTGAGCTAGTAAGAATTGTCCAACCATGACCGATCAACTAACCAATAACCCTAGGAACCCCATCAATAGAGAGTGGAAAAATAAATCATTAAACCAACTCATTATTTACTTTGCTAATTTTTGACAAATCTTACACAGAAACTGACAGATACTTGTTGCTGTTGCTGTTGCTGTTAATATGTTCTCAAATTGTAAAATTGTATTAAAAGAAAAATGTTACTTTACAGAATTGTTAGAAGGTTAGGGTCATCACATATGTTATAAATGATCTTTCGCTGGGTTTCTCATTTTTCACCCAGCTATAATCATGGATCAGCTTGGAACAATGACTTATCAGTTAGTACTACTCTATTACTCTGTTCTTTCTTCTCTCTCTCTCTCCTTGCCTTCTTCCGAAAAAGTCGAAGGATGAGGATAAGTTGGCTTGAGGACTAATTCCTCACCTCTAATATACACCTTGCATCAAGGGTTTCGGCTATAGGCTATCTAGAGCATCTCTGCTTGCTTGAATTCTCCTCCGTTTGTATACGAGCTTGCACGGGGATTGAATCCTGTCTGATCCATCCACCACTGTCTCTTCCTTATCAGACACTTCTGATTTACGCCTTCGCTTGTAATGAAGACTGAATCTTTTAGTGAGATTTTCCTGCAGCGTTTGATGGGGAGAAAACGTTATTGAAGACCCATACCGAGATGGTGACATTCAGTAAACCCAAAAAAGAAACTAAACCTGAAGGCCTAAATCTCACAACTTGAAACTAGACACTCATTCAGGTATTCAGTATAACAATGATCAAAGGAAGTAGCAAAACAGAACATAGGGTAATTGGTTCTGATGTAGATAGGCCTCGGAAATGAACACTGGTTAATTTCTAAATTTAGGTTAGAGCGAGGAACAATGACTTGCTAATAAATTGAGCTTTTCAAGGGATGTGGACAGAAGTGTTAAAGATTGGGCTGTGTTCAAGATGATTAATAAATTGATGAAAATCTTGATTTCTCTGGAAAATTTAAAAGGTGGATTTGTGATACCAGTAGATAAAGGAGCAGGCTTCCTTAGTTCTAAGACTGAGGCCAGAAAAAGAAGATAACGTATAAAGCTCAACTTCATTAGAGGCAGAAAGGGGGTGAAAGACATGCTGCTTTTCGCTTGAAAAGCTCAATTTTTTAACAGTACTGATGCAATGACTCAAGCAGCACGGAATAAATACAGTGAAGTTCAAACAATACCTGCGGATGTACCGCTACGGCCCGTTTCAGTTGCTGCGGAGCTTGGGAAGTTTCTACAAAGCACAAGCCAAAGGTAAATATTATATAAAGAAATAAGCTTAATTCCACAGGACAAACAAATTCTGTATATGTAGATTTATAGTCTGAAAAATCATTTAATCTGACATTAAGAAAAACTAAGGTAAAATAGAAACACTGCAGCATACGCAGGGTCTAGGAAAATTAACATCAATTTTAACACCAGATCAAGGATAATGTAGCAAGTTAGTCCTCTAATTTCCAGACAACTGCCTACCTGCTAAAACAGATCTGTTGAGAATTTTATGGAACATTGTTGTCCCTTGAAAAACAACAAATGGATATCTCAACAGTTCTTTCCTTAGGGATGCTGGCATCTCCGAGAAACCAAACGATGAAACCCAGGTGTTACTTAGCTGAGCTATTGCTGGCAACACCAATCTTTCAACACCCATTTCAACAAGCATCTGAAACAAAAGTAAAACTGTAGCTGTCATTAAACAATAACAGGAATCCTATGGTAATAGTATTGATGGATGCATATTAAGAAATGGAAACGATAAAACAGGGTCTTTGCCAATACCAGTTACAGTGTTCATTTTCTTTCCCCAGACATTAATGAGCAGTAATAAAGCAAGCTTGCTGACAAAATTACCTTCTCTAGCTCATCCACAAGAAGCCGGCACATACCCTTTCGACGATACTTGAAAGGTGTAGCTATCAGGGGCATCTCTGCAACTTTTTGACCATGGATTCTGAAGGCAACGTGACACAAAATAAGAGAGATTCTAATTTCAAGTTTGGGATATGGAGATAAGCTGTGCAGGGCCCAAACATATACCTGATTGTAGCAACACAAACAGGTTCCTCACCATTTACCAAGGCTATAACATAGAATCCATGAAAATCTAACCTCCTGAGCTTTGACCTATTAATGAGTAAGCAAAAATTGTTATGAAACCACAAATTTTCTTTAAACCTAGAGACATTTGGGCCCAAAAGATCCATAAAGCACAAAACATCAGAGCTCAACTTTAAATCTTAAAAATATGTTAAGACAATACAGCATTATTTCATCCAATCAATCCACCATCCAACAGCAAAACTTTGGCATGCTCAGTTAACAATAAATTAAACTACATCTACATGATAGCCTGGGAGATCAATGTCAATAAACAAATCAAGCCAAATCACTCTATGATGCTTGTCAAGAAAATATGCATCAGATCTATTACATATATTCCTCCTTACAACAACACCGACCCAGTAAATATCCTGTCAAGGGCAGGGAATATATATTCCTCCTTGATGTTTACAAATTCTCTTTAATTACTGCAAGGACGATATTGAGCAGTAACTAGAGAATTCTTGCTCATGAGCTTAAACATAACCAAAACTTTAAACACCACCACCTTTCACATTGAACCATGTGAAACCCCCTAACCACCAGATAGAATGCTAGAGAAATACCGAGAGGTACATAATGCTTCATTGCTTATTCTTGAATATCACAAGTAAAGACAAGATTAAGCAATCAACAGATGATTTGACATAAGTTTGGTAGCAACATATGACAAGAGAAACAAACAACTGATTGGTTAATATGACGGTGGATGAGTCAAGCCCCATCTTTCCATGTTCTGCAGTATTGCAATGTTCCTTATTGGAAGTTCACCTTAACACGTACTCCCTCCATTCCACTAAAACCTTTAAATGGAAAATTTGCGTGTAGATTAAGGAATTTTTGTTTGGTGTGAGACTTCCCCTTTTGCCCTTGGACTAGTGTTTAATTTACAATGGCCAAAAAGGATGAGAGAGAAATAGAGGGTTTTGATAGACTTTTCACCCAATATTCTTTTTTATTTTTAGCCATGTAAAGGTTTTAGGGGAACACCCATAATGGACAATGTTAAGGTTTTAGCGGAATGGTTGGAGTAATATATAGCCCAATCTTATGAATTTATGATCAATCAAATAAGAGGGAGAATCACCATAACGGGATGTAAAATATTTTACAAATCTATATTCTAGTGGAAGAGAGCAGATAAATGGTTCATCATGAAAATATAGATTAGTAGAAAAAATGAGTATAAGAAATGTCCCACTAAATGAAATATGAACAGGTTCGCTGCACTGATGGTCGAATGCATTGCTCAGATAGTGAGAATTCATAAATCCATCTAACCAAATGATCATATCATTTTCAATTTCAAACATGCTTTGTTTCAGTTTCAAGTGACTAGCAAATCCATCGTCAGTAGGGAATCACACAGATGATGTCACTACATATCAAAGTCACCAAAGATTCTCATACAAGTAATGTCAATCACTATCACCAAAAGTCCAATTCTATGATCTTCAGAGCCTAGGCGAACAACGTAACTAACCTAATCACTTAAACCAATTAAAAGGAAATAGAAATACAAAGCAGCAGTCACTATGCCAAAACAAAGTAGGAACCCTATAACATGGTGAACTGTGGACCAAACATCAAAGGGAAGGAAAANAAAAAAAAAAAAAACATATTCATCAGGTAATTAATAAATGCGTAGCAGCAAGTACATCGACCAATCTATACTGGGCCACTCGCCCAAAAGCTCTAAAGTATATTAAGCAAAAAGATGCCACGATAACTAAAAAAAGGAAGTCTTACCCTGAATTATAAACAATATCAGCAACAAGATCCCTCCCTGTATGAGGCTCGTGTATAGGTTCAAAACACTCATGGAAGACATTCAGAACTTGAGAAACCTGAACCAGAGGATGAACCCGTTCATTGTGCACATTACAATCATTTCTTCTAGATCTTGTGATGGTCCAGGCTAAGCCTTCCACAGTTGTTGGAATTGAAATTTGTAAAAGTTCATGAAGGCGTGCACATATCTGAGATCACCAACCATATGGTCACTGACAAAATAGTTGGTAATAAAGGAAAACTAACATATTGCGCACCAACAAAAAGGTGAAGACACAGCAAAGCCTAGAAACAAATATACATCTGAGACTATTGGTGGTTACAAAATACAATAACTACTGAAAGAAAGGCGATAGTACTGATTCCATAGATGGGGTTGCAATCATTTTTTTATTTTTTATTTCTTGGTCCAGACATGTGACCACTCGATCTAATTTGATCAAACTAGATATTTTTTCTTCCCATCCCCCTTAAAACCAAGGTTTTATAAAAAATAATATTCACTCAATGTAGTTATGCACCCAAGATTTGCAAGAGCCAAAACATCTAATACAAGCTCCATTGCCAAAACTAAATGTTCGCTCAATATAGTTAAGCACCAGTAATAGCCTCTGGTTCATTTGTGAAATTTTGTGCACATAATGAAAAACTTTAACTTTGAAGCAAAAATCAATGAAAATACCTCAAAACAGCTTCTGCTGCAAAATTTGTCTGAGAAAGAGTCTTCAGAAGCGGATACTCCTGCTTTGTCAAGGCAGTTCAGATGATCTACAAAATAAACAGAAAACAAAGGTTTAAGCTTGCACAAAGCGGATAGCAAAAACCAAGATATTCTGACAAGTAAACACACATTGATGGCTGCATTGGTAGCACACTTGAGTAAATAGCTGATTGTTGCTGGTAGAATAATCCAAGCCACATAAACCACACCTACATGATGGGCAAAACGATTCTCCTACAGGAACCTCCTGGAATGACCCAAATATCAAATCAGTGACTGTGAACTTCTTATGCATCTAACAAAAAACAGGTACATAACTACTAACTAGGCAGCTCAAACAAACAACAGTGAAACATACAAAGATAAGATAGAATGGTGTGATTGATTCTTAACCTTTTCAAAGGCAAAAGAGCAATAATAAGCCAGAAATGAATGCAACAGGCCCCCTACGAGAATAAGACATTAAGAACCAGTATAATAGAAAAAGAACTTGCATGAGTAGAGCTATGATAAAATTTATCATCTTCCAGCCCTTACTCCCCCCTCCTTTTCTCCTAGGTAAATGTACTAACACTCCAATCACAACTTACCATAAAAGCTATAAACAATCTGCAAAGCCAATTTGCAAACTTCACAAACATACAAACACCTCAGATATTCTTCAGATACAAGTTGTCCAAGTGTGTAAATAGCAGAAAGACTGAAAGAGCTACTTGATGATAGGAAAACATGCACACTGGTCAGCAGAGAAGCATATGACAGTAAAGAGACCAGAACGATTTTGCAAGTGCATACAAAGAGGAAGAAGAGCTCTTCCCATTATGCACATTAGACATTACAAGTTGCTTTTTATAGCAGAAACTGTTCAGTGTGCGGTACGTGAGAGACAATCACAACTCAAACACATCCCAGATCCCACATGCAGCAGAATCAGCTGATCAGTGTGACCACTAAGTCAGATCAAGAACAAGAAGGATACGGAAACAGGGCTGACATACTATGTTTGCAGTACTTTCTGCATAGTGTTTTATTTTTTTGCAAGAGAAGAAAAAAAAAAATGTTATATCATAACGAAACAGAAAGTGCAAATTAAGAGGACAAGGCGTCCTCCATAAAGTGACAGATTACAAGTTGGCTCAATTCCGGGACCTCAGTTATAAAATAACCCCTAAATCCTCCTTGGACCAAAGAGAAGCCATACTAAGTGACCCTGTCCCACAACAATGCATATGATAAAGCGAACTCAGAAAATCTGTGCGTCTCTATGCAACAATAAGCACCACAGTCGCCAACAAGGCATTGCACCATAATAACCCTTTCTCCTTTCGTCCCCCACAACCAGCTAATTGAACCTGGTAAAACTCCAAAATAGAAATGGACAAACCCAGCTCTCCCTGCATACAAAAGAGAGTTCTTTGCTGCATAGTTAGTATCCCTCCATTACATGAAACTTGTTACATATTGCTGGGAAACATATTAGTTTACTTTGTGGTACAAAATGTGTGAGATTACCTAAGCTGACATTCCCTAATGTAAGAGTCCACATTTCCATAACAAGCCTTGTTTGATGCGTCCACCACTCCCCCAAAATTTATAAAAAGATGAGAAAAGAAAAAGAACACGCCAATCCCACTGGAAACTGACATATCAGGCTTTCAGCTCATTAACTTGCATGTATACATTATACATACTGATCATGAGCTAAAATCTCTCTTTCAATCCGTAAACTACCAGCAGAAACAAATTTCAGGAATTGTTCTCTTGCCAATAAACTACAAGAACAGCCGAGCAAGAATGGTAGATTTTGAGCTGTCAAAATGAAAAGATAAGGACCTAATTTTTCCCACCACGCAATCACATAAAATTACTTCAAATATTCTGAATTCTTGCGTATTTTTCGGAACGGCATCGCATTCCAACTGTATGCCCCATATAATCACAAGTCAGCACAGCTCCAGAGCATCTTGCCATTATGTTTTTTTCTCACCCCCCAACCCCGAGACTCTTTAGATTTCTAAAAAGATCATCTTGCCATACCTATTCCATCTGTATGACCCATAAAATCGCAAGTCAGCACAGCTCCAGAGCATCTTGTCATTATGTTTTTTCTCCACCCCCCCACCCCACGACTCCTAGTTTTCTGAAAAGATCATCTTGCCATACCTATTCCATGTCCTAAAAAAAAAAGGAAGCTTAGAAGCAGATGCTCATTAGCACCAAATATACCACTACATAGATTACATGCATCAATGCATTTGTTCGAACCTCCTTTTTCAGGTGTTTATCCTGTTTTGAACTACCAAGTAAACGCTTTTAACACACATGCAAACCTTGCCCCAGGATTATTTAGGTCAAACAGACTATAATGAATTAGCATTAAGATAAGATCATAAGAATAAAACACTTGCAAGAAAATTCCGAGAGTGAACGCCATACCAAAACTTTTATCAAATAAAAGACAAAAGAAATGAGCCAAGAGACCAAAGTAAAATCAATCACCTAAATACCTAGTAAGCAAGTGTAACAAATGTCATTCTAAGTTGATAATTAATAAGCAGGCACTAGTGAGCACGTCAAAGTTGTGTTTAGACTAGCAAAACTTCAAAAGAAACTGTCAGTTCAAATATTTTAACTAAAGCTAATTTGTACCGCTGACTAAAGACTAGGGCAGCTAAGAAAAGATTTAAAATTTTGAATAAATTATAATCTACACAAATTCTTACATGCTGTTGAAATGCTTGGAGTCTTCGACACGATAGTAGGTTGAAATTAAATTGTGCAAGTCAAGTTCCTGACAATGCAAACCAACAAAAAAAATGCATAATTTTTCATGTTAATGTAAATCATTGTCAAATTATTGTACTTTCTGAATTCTCATGGTCACAGAGGAGATTCAGGTCAATTAAGTAACCCTTGAAAAGAGAAACAAGGGCACAACTGCACAACCTAAGAAAACTTAGCCAGATGAGAATGAGACAACTGCCAAAAACGGTGTCAGGTTTGTACTTTGTAGTTAGGTAAGCGTCCTTTCTACATCACCCAATAAGAAAAGAAAGGACCTTGCAAATTGCTATACTTGCTAGCTTCTTGTGATATAGAGAACCGAAAACTATCGATCGTGATTATTGAATTCACTTAAGCCACACTCCTTCTGCCTCACTTTGATTTCTGAACACCACATTATTCCCATGCCAACAGTCCCTTTGTCAGAAGCCTAACTAGCATACTATGACCCCTTCACAGATCTCTCTATATTCAACAAATCTGGGATACAGTACCCTTATCTGCAGAGGTTCTCACATTTTTGCACATTAGAGTTAGTCTCTCATCTGGAATGTGTACTATGTGCATGACATATTTCATAATAGAACTGGACTTCAACGACTAATTAATTTCTCAAACACAACAGAGGGCAGAAAAGATGATTGAATGACATGAATTAACCAAAAATAACTGCTGAAATCATGATTTATTATTTACATAAAGCAAGAAGCAAAATGTTCACCTTGAGGTCAATGCAGCTCAAATGGTACGAAGACATGCAGTGATCACAATGAAGAAGTTCGCCTCCATATTGACAGACAAAGCAAACTGAATCACGGGATCTACCCCTACGACCCCTTTGTTTTTTATGACTGTTTAAAGTATTTTCAGGCATCGATTCTTGACAAGAAGCGGTGCCAGGTGGTGCCCCTTCGCAATGACTGTCTGAGAGATCATTTTCCTTTTGGAAGGGTTTTATTGCCTCCAGATCTTCCTGCAATGAGGGTTTAGATACAGCATTAGCCTTCTCAATCTTTCTTGGAACTATCTTCTTTATCCTCAAGGGACTTCTTTTCTTTGGCATGCAGCGTCTAGAGATTCTAATTTTTTTTCTCTGCCCAGGAACGGAAAACCTCATAGTTGGGCCACCCTTGTTTTTCCTTCGCGGCATCAGTTCTTTCCTTCTGTCAACTGATTCATAATTTTGAACTTCTAAGGGTACAGCATCACCCGCTTGCCTTGTTATTTTGGAGCCAAAACTTGCATGTGTGTCTAACTTGTGGCCGTATCTTTTGGTAGGCTTCGTTTTCTTTGGTGTTGATTTGTTATCAACTAGCCGCAACTTCCTTCTAAAATGACTATTTTGTGATATCTTTAAATTATCTTCAAGAACACAAGTATTTCTAGTTGGAATGCTATCAACTTTATCTGTTCTCCCTGGATGACATCCCGCCTTTACTGGAATGCTTTCACCAATCTGACCACAGCACATATTACTTGGAGGTTGATCATGATAAACAGCCTCACCTGCCTTAGATACCTCGGTATTAATGCGAGCTTCAATAGCTACCAAATGATTCTGGTTGAACTGACCTTCAGTTAAGATGCCGCTCTGGCTGGCAGCAGGTATCAAAGAATTATCACTTTCAATCAAACACATACGCCTTGTTCTAACTGCAAGACTGAGTACTTTTTCTTTTCTTTTCTGCATTGATCGAGTGAGAACAGAAGCATTCAAATAACCCCCCCGAGACTTTTTAGATCTACGGCCTCTTTTCCTTGCTGCATGTATTTTAGAAGTGGTTGAAAAGCCAAGACCTTTTGGATTTGGTTTAGCAGTAATTTCACAAACAACTTCTCTAAAGTATTCCTTCCACACACAATACGCACCACAAGTCCATTCTGAAATCATTTTCAAAAACCCGTAATGTACTTTCAAGCGGGACCAGACACGCTTGATTAACTGAAATAAATGACCTTCTTTTTTGTGCTCCTTAGCCAGATTCACTAGAATCCAGATACCCCTTTCTCTCCAACTACCAGAGAATTCATCCCATTCAAGAGTTACACGTATATCAGTCAATTTCAACCTGCGTTCATCACCCTCATCCGGGAAAAACACACAGCGCTCATTTGCACCCTCATCACAATCAAATATCACACCCTCCCACCATGCATCCTTAAACCAGGCATCAACACAAACTCCAAAACTCAACCTTAGTTTCACTTCACAAGGTTCTGAAAGAGGTCGCCTGGGTCTGATGCAACCACGATAATTTGATTTAACACAAGGACGCTGGTAAAGACCCTCAATTACCCCGGTGACAGGTATTGATTCAATGAGCTTTGAGCTTCCTGATTCAGACAATAATTCATCATACTTAACCCTGCGGCATGAATCCAAGACACCAACAACTACTCCAGGGTGCCATGACCCTCTCAGCCCCTCCTCAAGTTGCCGCACCTATGAATTAAAAAAAAAAAAAAAAGAGATACAACAACCTCACATCATAAGCTACTTACAGCTATAACCTTCAAATCACTAATTCAACATACTCTCATACATTCACTGACTTGGGGTTTCCCATAACACTCAACAGTTGAATTAATCTTCAACCAAAATGGCAAATCAAGAATTAGTACCAGAGCACAACAACATATTCAAGAGGTAGACACAAATGGACAAAAACACTTAAAAGAGAAGGCTAAAGAAAACCTCTTTTAAGTAGTAACTTACTGCCAAATCACAACCATGTAGGTAAAGAGGGGCAATGGGGGCAAAGAATAAAGATTTCTCCTAGATTTGCAGCTAAACAAAAAGATTCCCCTTGCCCCCTCTTTAACCTCATCAGTATTATACAGGCGTGCTCTCACCAAAAAAGAACACTTCAGCCAATTTACAAACTCAAGTACATTGCTATCCAGACATGAATATCAGATCGTCCCTTCACTCGCCCTATCTAAAACATAAGTAAGAAGTGCAATCTTACCCCCACAACTGAAACCATTAGTAAGTAAGAACTCCATAACAAAGGCAATCTTGCCCCATCACAGAACCATTATTATCAGTCATTTTCCAACAATCAATGACTTAAATAGGCAACAGCATATACTATCCTACACTCCCAACTATGACATTGACACTCGCAGCATTGATTGTAAAGTATGAACATCGAGAAAATAATACTAACAAAATATAGCGGCCTGATTCACCCCCTTTTTTCTATTTTAAGGAGTGGAAGAGATATCTCAGAAAAATCTTTCAAAATAAACCCCAAAAAAAGAAAATGGACCGAGGGTTGCAATTGGGTAGTCAACCACGTGATCTACGTGAAATTCTGAAAAAAACACATAAATTACTCAAACACGAACTGCATTGCCAAACGACGCAAATTTCGATGCAAGTAGACCTAATTATACCACCGATTTCAATACAATAAAAAAGAACGAAATCACGAGTGAAATTCAAATTCGATTCCGACATGCTACACAGGCAACGGGTAACCAAACGAGTCACTGTACAGTTCCTCAAATCAATTGACGAACAAAAATTTCAATTTCACTTGAAATTATCAAGAACGAAACAGATCGGTGAAACAGTGGTGGTTCAGTTCACTTACCTCGACTTTCTCGTGCAGCAGTAGCTTCCGCCCATTCATCTATGGCGAGAAAGAGGGGGATCGAAGAAGACGAATAATGGGGGGCTGGGAATTTGAGGGTTGAAGAGGAGAGAGAAAGTAGAGAGAGAATTGAGAAAATGGAGAGAGAGAGAGAGTATGAGGTTTGGTGGTGAGAGAGGGTTTTTGATTTGAGATTGACATTCAAAATTTGTGCTCTCAGTGTCTCGCGAACCCTCCCAATCAAAGTAAGCAGGAAAAAGGGACGTTAGGGCTCTTTAGAAATTACAATGACGTGCTCTTCCTTGCTCCCCGTGTCGCTCTTTCCCTTTCCTTCCCCTTTTTTCACATTTTTTTTTTTTTATTTTTTCATTTTTGTCCTTTCTCTCTCTAGTTATTTGTGTTTGGAGGTTCACTATTGACAATAGACAATAGACAATTGACAAGTTTTTGTATCGTTGCATTATCCATTTTGGGGCTTTTCTTTTCTTAACCTCTGTCTAGAGCCGTTAAATTGGTCGTGTTCCAAATATGCCAATGAGGTCTTAGGTTGATTGAGGTACTGGGTACATTAGGTTTCAGGTTCGACTTTCCCCTCCCCTATTGTATGTTAATTTCTTGTACTAACATTGTGCCTCTCTTGGACCAAAGAAAAATTTCATGCTCAAAATATTTGTGCTCGTGTCAAGGTTAAATTGGTCAATAGTTTATTGATCAAAATCTAATCCATTTGTTAAACGGGATGGAATCTGCTTAATAAACGTGTTACCTGCTAAATGGTATATTATCCCGTTTATCCTTTTTTTTTCTTTTGAACTATTTAGAATTTAAGAAAAACATATAATCTGAGTTACCTTAAAATCAAGCGTTCAAATCATCTAAAATTTTTAAATAGTTAGGAATAGGTAGAATTTTAATAATCGAGAGTAAGTTATATCCGTGTTGAGAGTCCTAAACCTTAACTAAACTATTTAACTAGACATATTACCCTTGTCGACGACCCATCTAATTAAATAGGTCAAAGAGGCTAAACACAATCCGCTAAATTCGTGTTCGATTCATGTCATATACTGTTAAATTCGTTTACCTCACAATAGCAAACTTAGCGACGATACTCGATTACCACCCAATCTCCAACACAACCTTCAACATCACCTTACCAATTACGAGCACTGCATTCACCTTAGGCGATGTTAAAGGTTGTGGTACAGGTGGAATAGGTTCTAATAGAGGCACCTCGACCGAAAGGGGCCATGGAGAGATGAAGTATGAAGCCCATAATGTGGAGTGTGATGCACAAAAAGGTCAAAAAGGTAGAGGATGAGCCTCCAGGGGCATCTGAGGCTAAGGTAAGCCAGCAGAGGCTTATAAGGCTGAGGCTGGGTCCCAAAATGTCGACGAGGAGCACATGTAGCTTGAGGTCGGCGCTAAGTGTGCGTCTAGTGCTCGTTGAACTGCAGCTGGCAGCATTTGAAGATGATGTGTTAAATAAGTGCTTATGACCAACTAACTATGCGGAGAACAATAGAATGTGACAAGAGACGACCAAACTTGAGGGGTGGATGATGGATCCCAAGGCTAACTAAGCACTTGGTTACTTTTATGTATTTGATGATTGCAATGCAGCTACCTATTTGATGTACCCACGCAGCCCTATGCCGGATTCCGTTGTCAGGTGAGACGGTTATTGGAGCATGGGAGCGGGTGTTGCTACGGTGGTGTGTGTGGGTAGCCGTGGTGAGGAAGTTATAATATGAATGAGAAGGATATGTGTATACCGGTCAAATGGGTCTGGCGGGTCGGGTTTGATCATTTCAGGTTCAGGTCATTTACAGATCGGTCGTTTCCGGGTTCAATTTGAGAAATGGTTGACCCTGACCGTAAGGTGCCAGGTCCCTGTTGACCCGATGCCAGTTAAGTTTTTTTTTTTTTTTTTTTTAATAAATAGATCAATTTTTAACAAATAATCTTGCGAAAATAAATCATGACATAAGGTTTTAGCTTATTTTAACTAACACAAAATATCATATCAGGCGTCTTGATATGTCAGGCGAAAGTACTGGTAACTTATAGAATGGTAGCTTATTTGTCCAGTACTCTTCTGATATATCAGGAAGCATGATAAGAGAATAACTATTTAACTAATATGGACATACTATAATGCTTTTTTTTCGTTGTACATGTGCATATATAAAAGTATTGTTAAAGAACCAATATGCATTATATGCATGTCAATACCAAATATAAACTATTTGCAACCACCATAGTAAAAATAGTGTTACAACCTTTGTTTAAAACCAACAAAAAGATAAACACAACTTTAATTTATGGATTTTAGAGAGATTCGGTTCATGTTTTGTTAATTATATGAGATGTTATATAAACTTTCGGGTCAAATGGGTTGACCACGAATAGGTTGGGTTTGGCCCTAAAATTTACGGGTCAATTGAGTTTTCGGTCGTAAACTCTTTGTCAGAACCCTAGAAAGCGGGTCGGGTTCGAGTTGGGTTTCCATGTCGAGTCAGTTTTTGACAGACCTAGATATGTGAGATGAAAAACAAAATGAACTTGTGAGAGATTTGTGGGGTTTTTAGGTCGATAAATGACACACCATGAGCTATGATGTGATTATTATACAAAAAAACGCCACAAGCCATGGTGTATTCATTAACGAAAACGACATGGCTCGCAAGCTCGTGACATTTAGTCTGTTACAAACGTAGTCCATTCCGACTCATGTGGACGATAATTTGGGTAATATTTTTTTTTGCGAGTTGTAAAACGGGAATTATTTTACTAGAAAACCGTGTGTTCGCAAGATATATAACGGCCACAATAATAAAATTTTCCCTAGGATTGAAAAGCATTGAGTCCTAGTCTTGGCAGAACACCGTCCCATTCTCACCCATATAAATACCCCAAAAAACTGGCGGGAACATTTCATTCTCCCGCCTCTCTCCACTCTCCACTCTCCCTTTCTCTCTCTTCCTCTACCACACTCGAAGCCATGAACGGCGGAGGCGGCAGGAAGCGTCCGGCACCACCGCAACAGCCGTCGCCGGCACAGCAAAAACACCAAGCAACAATGGAGGAAGAAGATCTCGATGAAGATGTGTTCTTAGAAGAAACCCTCATTGACGAAGACACTGAAATTCTCCGCGACATGGAGGACCGCCAAGCCCTAGCTTCTCGCCTCGCCAAGTGGGCCCGCCCCGCTCTCTCGTCTTCGTACATCAACCAGACGCAGAACATCGGTAACTTTGTTGAATCTTGTTTCGTTATGGTTTTGGATTGATTCTAGGGTTTAAGTAGGGTTTTGGGGTGTGTTTGAAAATTGTGGGTTTTTGTGGGTTTTGTAGTGTTTCAGCAATTGGAGATTGATTATGTGATTGGGGAGAGTCACAAGGAGCTTATGCCTAATAGGAGTGGACAAGCTGCTATTATTCGGATTTTCGGAGTTACCCGTGAAGGTTAGTTCTGTTTTCTCAATTTTGTTGGGTGCCAACAGATGAAGAATTATTGTTGCTTGCACACTCGTAACGTAAGAGAACGAGTGCGTATTTGAAGAAAAAGAATGTAAGTATGTAACTAATTGGTGAAATGGCTGTGCTTTTATGGCCATGGCCAAGCATTATACCTATGTACAAGCATATAGTGCTTGATAAGCGTACTTGAAAGTGGAATGAAGAGTCCAGTCCATGTAAAGAAGACAGCAAGCAAAACGATCAGAAGTTAGGATCCCAGCCTATATTTAATCAATTTGCGATCAATTGTCTAATTGAAAAATGGGCTGTCTTATGAGTTATGAGGTAATTTTGGGTCAAAAGGGCGCTTGCAGAAGTTACCCCATTCTAATGTGGTTACTTTCATGGAGAGAACATTATAGAAACTCATACTGGAGAAGAAATATGAATTGTGTCGCCCTGAAAACATGCTTCCTTCTACATGAGCACAAAAGCGGTTTTCCCCTTGCTGCCTTTTGTTGGATTTTCACTTTGGATTTGGTCAAGCACATCTAGCTGTAAAATTACTCAGCCGTACCATACTTGTTAGATGGACTTCTTTTCTTCCTATTAAAATTACTCGAATTAGAATTTCCAAACGTGGTCTCCCCACTTACCGAAACATTGTGATTCAGACTGTTTTCATTGAAATCATATGCACCAGTTAA
>BSSO01002303.1:0-19776 GCA_030267885.1 Mesembryanthemum crystallinum | reverse complement strand
AGACAAATGTGAATATACGATGCACCCAAAAGAAAAGAAATCTGAAACCAGAAAAGTTAATATGATTCGAACTTACAGAAATGTAGGAATCAAGAGGTTGAGGAGGGCAAACAGAGTTGGGATTAAGGTGTTGTAGAAGCACTCTCTGCCTGTTGATTGCCTTCTCCATTTCTCTCTCTTCTTTCTCTCTCTAGTTGAACTTGAACCTACTCTATGAGCAGACTATAATGGGTATATAAATAGTATATGGAAGATGAAGAAGAATCATTTATTGAAAATGACCCACATCAGTCAATTGAGTTGGGTGAGTCAAGTTAACACCTTTTTCATGTTTTCTTGTTCTTCCTCATTTCCTCTTCTTTGTGAGGAATTTGGATAAATTTTTGCAAAGAACTTTCCAAGAAATCAAGGTTCATTATTATTAATTTGGAGTTTTCTGATCTACCAACCAATATAGTACGTGTAATTAATTGTATACGTACTACTTACCTAGTACTTACTACTTATAACTCTATAGATGATGATGCTACCACAATTATCAAGTGAAATTTGCGAAAGTTAGAATTCATCCTTTTAACTTTCACACTTTGACTAAGACTAGAGGATTTGTAACGGTTCTCTCCCCAACTCACTGAATAAGCGTATATCAATTAATTCCAAAACTCAGAAATGGGAAATATGAAATTGTAATTGAATACGGAAAAAAAAAATAATAGGAGAAAATTTTACACTTCTAGTTTTTGGAATTTAAATAGAATTGCATAATCGATCTGATATGAAACTGACCCGATCTTCAATCTTATAACTTTGAAAATTTGGGTTTTTGGTTTCGTCAGATTATCTTATTAAAATTAATTGTTACTGTACTTTTAAATTGATTATTTTATTAATTTTTGTGTAAGTAATATGTCAACATCAATTTTGGGGCTGATCTTCACAGGAGCATCTCTTAATTCTAAAAAATAATGACTATTAAAGACTAATGGAGTAAGGCGAAGACTAATATGTAAATTAAAAAAAAGATAAAAAAAAACACGAGCATTGTATAAGTTATGGTATTGATCTATCATTTGAGCTCATCACAAGCATCAATCAGCGTTTGAATCATGATAACTTCAATTTCCACATGAGAAGAGGACTAGAGGAGTGATGGAGTGTGCAATTAGTACTTAAATGTAAACTAGATTGGTTTCAGAGTTGGACCTGTCCAACGTCCCCATTTGGCAAATGCGAGATGAACAAGGTTTAGATTTTGTTCATTTTGTTTTACCATTCTGCATTTACTTCGGTATATTCTATTCAAATCAGTTCAGTAATTAGTGGGGTAAATATTGTCCACTTGAAAAATAGGCAAATATGAACATTTAAACATTTCTCACCAACTTTGGGGAGGGTTTTTCATATACTCCCAGACTACAGAGTGGTTGCTAGTCAGCAAAAACTGAAAAATTCAATAAATAACACTCCTAGAGCAAGGAAATAATCAAATAAATTAAGTACATGAGATGAGCAATTGAAAGAACCCTGTTGGATGCTTATAATAAAGGGGTATATATACAATAATCCTTGTTCAGCAAAAAAAACTCATGGCAAAGCAACCAGAGTATGGCATAAGCCTGGTGGTCAGATACTGTGATCTTTATATATCAAAAGAATGAAAAAATGGGACTGGATACAGCTATTCACAAAAGAAAAGAAAAGAAAAAAAAAAATCGGGCAAAATTACAGCATTAACCAAAGTAAAAAGTAACAAAATTTTACTCGCTCGCTTGATATTCCAGCGTCTATACCCTCCTCTACCCAAGAAGCGATTTCTGTAAAGACATGGAAACAGTTTTAGGTTTTCCAGAGAAAAGGATTCAAGTCTGATCAATCATGTACAAGAACGTAAACGAGTTTTTTTCCCCTTACCTGGTGATGATGTCCCCTTGATTGTAGGGCAGCAGACATGGTACGTAGTCTATCAGTTACCTCTGTGAACGTAGGTCGGGCATCAGGGTCAGTTGACCAGCATTGTTCCATCAATTTCCTCCACTCGGAATCACAGCGCTCTGGAACAGGTGGTCGGAGTGTGTTCTTTAAAATACCCCCTAAGTTTATAGGGCAAACCCGTAAGAACAGACAAAATTTGGCTCAAGCTTGTTTATATGGGATAAGAATTAAGATTGAAAAAAACTACGTATTTGTCAAACCCATATTATGAAGGACTTACAAATCAAACATCATGGTTGATAATTGTCCATTTCGTAAATCCTCAAATGCATAACTATTTTTCATACACCTTTCTAAGAAGGAGTCCGCTACCTTCTCCCAGCAGAGCATGAAACACAATAATATCTATTCCCTCTATCACATTTCAAATGTCTCATGTTTTATCTTGACCATCCTACTATAAGTTCACCCGATTTTCGACTCTTTTTGCATAAGCTCTCAAAGTCTCAAGAATCCAACAAAAAGACATCTTTTGTCACTTGTAACTCCCAAATTCTTTGCTTTCCATTTCCATTTTTCTTTTTTTTAATAGATAACATGAGCATTTGGGCTTTGTTCGACTAATCCCATGGGTCCTAAAGCTAAGAGCCTGGAAAACCTCCAGTAACCCTAAGGGGACTCGAACTAGGGACCCCTGGACTAGATCTCAGAGATCCTACTAGTTGAGCTACCCACTCAGAGTTCTTTGCTTCCATGTCCTAAAGTTGTTAAAAGGTATTTCAAAAAGTAAAAAATTCAACCAAACTGCAGATCATAAGTTAGTTGCACATTTTAAGTCACCCAACTCCTGCAGCAATGATGAGGACAAATTGTTGCCTTATAAACATGCAGATCCAAAGTCCCAGGTACATTTAATTGAAAAGNGCAAACAAGACAAATGCAGTATGTTTGTGAAGCAAAATCCCATGTTCTCAGCCAGTAGCATGTGTAAGCTAAAGCTTTTCACAAATATTTTGATCTCAGATGTAATATATGATGTAAAGCTAGATGAGCTGAGGCCTAAGAATGCATTTACATTGGCTCAATTTGACCAGTAGATGTTTGGAAGGAATATGAGACACATGCGTCTCACTCTCAGTACATTTGAATGTCATAAAATTTAAACTTCTACAATGACGAAATCACTCAAGAGCTGATTTTCAATAGATAATATGAAATTCCATCTTGAGAGATTGTAAACAGAACTTAGAACTTAGGAAGGCATTCTCATTGCTCAGTAGCAAGCGGCATCTAATTCTCTTTTTTTGCAACAACAATGTAAACATAAGATCAGAGGTATTGATCATGCAGAAATGAATTGTGATCATGATAGAAAGAATTGTGACACCCAAATCATGATGTAATTGACAACATCTACAAGCTATCAAACACAAATGACAATTGACAACACAAGGGAATGTAATCAGCAGGCGAAAATCACTATACCTATGATTGCACCACAGTGCATGTTTGCATAGGGTTCCTCTCCAGTCAAAATCTCCCACATTGCAATGCCAAATGAAAAGACATCGACCTGCAAGTATGCATAATATCCTCATGAATCCGAGTTTCTTTACAAGCAGAATTTGCAAGACAGAATGATAAGAGCTCACTCAAACCTTATCAGAAACCTTGCTGCTGCTTCCATTCAACAATTCTGGTGCCATCCATGGAAGTGTTCCCCGAACACCACCAGAAACCAGTGTATTACGCTTGATTCTGGACAAGCCAAAATCTCCAACCTACAAAGTTGTGAATCATTAAGCAATGTTGGGGTTTCCAATTTTAAGTTATTACTCTATTAAGAGGAGATGTCAGAACAATGGCCAGTGGCCAGTTTACACCATTTAATGACAACAAAAACCCAGTGCACAAATTCCCCACCTAAGGTGAAATTGATGAAAGGTACACAGAATAACACGGCCATGGCAGATAGGCTTTTCACAAGAGATAATAGAGCACACTATAGCCTATTCATTCTCGGAACAACACCTTCAAAGGAAAATTTAAAAAAATTTACAGTGGGTCATTTCATCTCATCAATATTTTCCTCTACAATACCTAAGGTCTACATGGCCTCTCTTTGAGCCAAAGCTGCAGGGGCTTTAAGGGGGTGATTCTCACGGTTATTCAGCTGCATTGGAGTGACTTGTAATTAGAGATTCTTTTGTACCTAGATCTCTTGAGGACTCCTTGTCCTCTTAGCTTGTAATTATCTTCATTTTGGTTTAATAAAAAATTTACTTATCAAAAAATATATCCCTCTACAGTACAGTCTATTGACAATTAATCAACCCACAAGAGTTTCTAGGGTATGTCAAAAATTTAGCAACAATGGAAAATTGAGAATGTTGCCTCAAAGGGTGTCACCTGAATGACTGTTCACGTGGTTATCTAAGAGGCTTGTGAGCATTTATACAGCATGTTTCTCATTCTTGAGTTGCCATGTTAGAATCCTTCAGTCCACATACAATCATTTTATATTTTTTAAATCAGACCACATACAATAATATTATGTTTAAGTGATGGAGAACAGATATGTACAAAATTTACAAAAAAAAATAAATAAAATAAAATAAAATAAAAAAGAGCTTCCAACATATCATGTCACATTCTCATTTGAGAGATGATAGACTGAAGCAGCATAGGATGGACTAAGCCGAGCGATATAGGTTGAACGTGGAAGTGAAACACTAGCTAAAACAGAGGACTCGGGTTAAAAGTATAAGTCCATTTGGTGCATTAAAATTCGACTTATGATATGAAACTCAAATTGAAGTCCAATTCTCTTAAAAATACTGATTTTTCACAATGACTGATCCTTACAGAATTGGAGTTCAAGATTTGGAATTAGAACTTATTAGAAAGTTCATAGCTAATGTGTCGAATATAGGCATATACACATTATAGTGTATACTCTTTTTTTCCTAGTTCTCTTGAGGACCCCTTGTCCTCTTAGCTTGTAATTATCATCATTTTGGTTTAATACAAATTTTTCTTATTTTAAAAAAGAATTGGATACTCAAATTGATTATTTTCAAACATATATACTTTNACTCCAAACCCAAATCCCAAATTTTGATTTGTGTCTACTATTACAAAAGCTCTTTCTTCTTCCATTCCATGCAACTAGACCATATTTCTTATAGTGCCAATTCATTATGTATGCCAAACAACAAATTTTTGAATTGAACTTTTAAGCAATACCAATTCTAATTCTAATTCAAAGTTCACAACAGATATCAGATTTCAAACTTGATTCCTGTTTTGAAAATGTTTGAAAATTTTTAATAAGAGAAAAAAAAAATCACAAAAGAAAAATGAAAAAAAAAAAAAAAACAGAATCAAATATTTAATTGCAAAGCTCCAATTCCAAACTTCAAACATTAGATAAAGTCAAGCCTGAGGACTCAAGTAGCTCCGAAAAAACTAAGTATATTTGAGCTTCGAAAAACAGTGTTCATGTGTGGAATAATTTACTATCTCTGACAGTACTTTTATATATAGTACAGAGTCCACAGAATATTACAGGTCATAGTTATAAGAATTGAAATGATTCCACACTTTAAATCCATTTTTATATTTTGGTTATAAAGAAGACATAAAGACTGGTAGGAATAGAACCCTCAACCTTACAGTTAAAGGATGATACTCCTAAGTCCTAACCACGTTACAGAATTAGTTACAAAGCCAAGATTCCTGAAGATGGGTGTTGAACAAAAGAAAACAGGGAAAATCTGAGTCATACAAGAGTTCATAAAAGGGCCTGATAAACATGAGGCCTTGGAAACAAGTTAACCTGTGACATCCTCCACCAACAGTCATGCTTTAAGCTCATCTATAATGGCTCGTATAACAATAG
The DNA here is from genome assembly GCA_030267885.1 of Mesembryanthemum crystallinum. Lineage (NCBI taxonomy): Eukaryota > Viridiplantae > Streptophyta > Magnoliopsida > Caryophyllales > Aizoaceae > Mesembryanthemum > Mesembryanthemum crystallinum. Next base: position 13,943 of record BSSO01002303.1, on the reverse strand, counting down.
ACTGGTACGAAGTACACACCTTACAAATAGGCCGTTGTGGGTCCCTCAAATTAACAAGCAAATTGTCACATTTCAGATCAAAATGGACAATATTTTTTGAGTGCAGGTATTCCATGCCAAAAGCTGCATCCATCGCGATCATGAGCTTCCTCCGACGATCAAGAGATCTGCCAAACAAATCAACACGTATAAGAAAGTAAGAGGACGTCATGATATAATTCATGTATACTTTGAACTAAGCAATAGAAGATAGATTATACCTATCCTTCTTAAGTAAGACACTCCGAAGTGAACCATTCACCATGTACTCTGTCACAGTTGCCAAGGTTCCTCCAACTCCATCCGGGACCACCCCGTAAAATGCAACTACATTTGGGTGATGAAGTTTTGAGAGAATCTGCGCCTCTCTCCAAAAATCTCCGGTCTGATAAAAGTGAAGATTGTCAAATTACTTGATAGTTACAATGACGGGACGCCATAGTATACTACTACTACTACAAAAAAAGCTTCTATCTCACTCTAATCTCTTTTGTTTTGGGGGATGGAAGAGTGAAAGGAAGAGTATGTGGAAACAATTAAAAAAAATACAAAAATATCCGAGAGGCCAAAACTGAGAGATCTAAGAAAACCACAAAGGACACCATGTCAAATCTGGAGCAAAACTTACCAACCGTTCTTGCTCTGATGATCTTCCCGAAAAGCAGCTCTTTTTAATTCTCTTAATAGCAACATCTGATCCTCGCCATTTTCCGTGATAAACAGTTCCATATGTACCAGATCCTAATTCTCTTAGTTCTTCGAGATCAGCATTCTTGATAATCTGTGTAGCAGCAATCATATATCAAAAAGATAGTTACCAAGCTTTCAACATTGTACATTTTCTAGTTTCCCACAAATACAGAGGTGAAGCAAAGTAAACATTTAAGTACTCGCATGTAATCATTTAAAACTTGCAACCAGAGCAGCATCAGACAGAAAACACAAAACCTGCTTTATTACAGGGTTTGAAGGGAGAGATTATTAAATGGTCCAGGATCATTGGTCCCTTCTCCCACAAATCAAGTGGAGGCCACTCCAAATCACCCAAAAAAGATATGATGAATATCTTGTTTTGAGAGAAGGGGACCAATTGTCCAGGACTATCTAATAATTTCTCGTTTGGAGGGATCAAATGACAGAGTGAAAATCTTATAAGCGCACAAACTAAGATAAATGCATTCAAGTACAATAGCTGATAATCTCTAACCAAGATTAAATGAATTCAATAAAAAATCTATTTAAACAATCAATAGACAAGAAGAGCATATAATGTCAAAGCAATTCAAAATTTGCTGACCTGCAATCCATATAGACCAGCTTCTATTTCAGCCATCACAGCATCATTGAAAGAGTCATCCTTGCGCCCAACATCTGTTGTAGCACCCTATACAGACAAGACAGTTAATCAATAACTAGGTAGATAAGTGGGTTCATTAGACATTGCAAAATGAGAGATTTCGTACCTCGGAATCAATGTTTGTGCCAATGCCATACTCCTCCGTCACACTTGGCCGTGTTGATCCATCAGTGACAGCATCTACTACGTGAGGAATAACTGTTGAGGTAAAATCAACTGCTGGGGGTGTACAATTGGTCACATCTTCAATCACAAGCAGAGGCTCAAGCTGCTTTTGTTTTTGCATATTTAAGGGTTTTGCTTGGGTCATTTTGTTATCTGTCACTGATGCTTCATTGCCACGTTCATGTTCCATCTTCTCCAGCTGCTTCTTCAGCTCTTGACCGTTATCAGGCTGGAACAGGTTCTCCTCACCATAAGCAGCAACATTTGTAGGACGATTGGGAAAACTCAAGTCAGCATTACAAACAACTGATGGGCACGCAGCTGAGGAATTAATCAGCAATTGTTTCTGGGAACCCTCATCTCTGTGGCATGCAATGGGTTGCTGTCCTACAGGGGCAAAAGAATCACCAGACAAACCGGAAAGCAGATCAATCTGTTGATTCTGACCATGAGACTGCAACAAAGTACTCGGAGATCTGACAAAAGCTTCAGCAGTAATCCCTCCAGTAAAATTACACTGCTGAGCCTCGATGTTTTTATGATTCTTGACAAAATCAGATGAGCTATTTTGATATTCATGCTGATGTGTAGGAACATCATTGGCAGATGGCATTGCATCAACAGGAATTGATACCACCTGGTGGTATGCTTGTGGCAATTGTGCATTGGTATCGATGAGGTAACGGTTACCATTCAGCAACTTGTACTCTGCAGGTTTAGAAGGCAATACATTTTGGTTCAACATTCCCTCATACAATTGGGGACCTGGGTCGAGAATCCTGTTCATCATTTGAAAACCTGAAGGATTAGAATCACGAGGATTCTGCATGAGCAGATGAGATTTATCACGATCTTCTGCCCCAACTTGGGATCTGTCATTGCTCGCCTTGCTATTGCTTTCAAGATATTGATTGCAGTCCGATGATTCTGAATAAGCTGGGACATTAAGATCAATCCTTTTATGGGGTACAGTGGGCTCCATATCCACCAGCTGATTCTGAACTTCAGGCTTCACCGTGTGGGCATTCTCATGTACATGCACTACCCTATCCTGTGAAGGAGCAGATATTGGTGGCTTTGTAAAGTGTAAGGGAGAAGATGGGCTCATTCCTTCTTGCGAACAATATGAGGACTTATCTCCATACTGCTGCAGCTGTGAATCTGAATATGCATGAATCATACCATGATGGGAGTCCATTGAGTCAGTCGATCCCAACATAAACCCTCGGGTGTCAATTTGTGACATATACCGCTCGTGATGCATCAACTTGCCCTCAAGCAAAGATGGCCGACCACCGAATTGATTATGGTTAGCATCTGATACTGTAGGAGTTACAAAATCTCTATTTCCTTGCTGAGCTTGAAAATGTGGATCTTGCCCCTGACCACTTGGTTTACCGAAGGAATTGTCAACAGGTAATTGAGCTGTGATGAAGGAACTGTTGCTCTCATTGCTGTGTTTCCACAAGTTATCCTCGTGCCATTGTGTTACACTACTCTTTGTATTACAGTGCTGAGCTAGTTGTTTAGAGAATGAAGGAGACTGAGCTGGTGACCTGGTTGAACTTGAGATATCCTTAGTGGCATGTACTCCATGTGAGACGTTAAGACCATTCTTGTTTTCCACACGCTGAAGAGATGACGGTGAATCTCCATGAAAGCTTGGAATGCGATCCAATGCAGCACCTGACTTAGTTCCTTCAGTCATCAGTTGCTCCCCAGAGGTCTTCTGAGGGCTAGGGTCCAGTATGCCATTAACAGCGACAACATATTCATAATCAGGGCTGGCCTGTTGGAGAGTGCCTGAACCACGAGTTTCAGTTTCACTGATGGGGATTAGAAAAATCCGAAGTCTTTGAGACCCTGCAGACCTTTCAATCCCTTGATATTCCTCCATCATATTTTGGAGATCCTCATCAGAAGACACAGATATAAGTGCATCAAGATCTTCACCTGGAAGCTGGTACTTTATAGAGTGGGGTTGATTACATATGCCAGAAGTCTTGAAGACAAGTTCTTCCCATGAAATATTCTTCTTTATGGAAACGATGCGTGTCTCTCCACCAACATATCTGAGTTTCCCATCACTTGGCCTGGGCAAAATTTTACCACCAAAGCTGCAGAGAATCCTCAACTTGCCAGGTTGTGAACCATCTGAAGTTCCTGGTTCACAAGTGTTATACGAATGGGGAGAATGAGGAATAATAATAGGCGGAACTCTTGATCCAAGATTAGCCTGATCAAAATTTAAAACACAGCTAGCCTCCCAAGGCCCCTGGCTATTTCCACCATCATCTATGTGACCCCTTGTTCTGTCTACACGGGTCCAACACTCAACCTCTGGAGGACAACCTTTCGCTGAGGCAAACTCAGAGACTTCAGAACTACATTCAGAATCCATTCTACGCAATCCAAGTATCCTGGTAAGATCCTCATAACCCATTTGATGACTGTGATCGTTATTCAATCCAGCTCCTATGTCTTGATTCTGAACTATAGGCAGCCCGATCGGAGCTACCTTCGGAGTAAGACGATCGCGAAGAAACTCAGAAGAGAATTCCTCTCCAGTCTGTACAGAGACATAGTTATTATTTACAGTATTTCCCGCCAGCAATCTGATATTTGCAACACCTGAACTAGACCCATTTTGGATCCCTTGATCCAATGGTATGTGCATGTTACCTCCCATAGCTTCCTACAAATCCTGAGCAACTTATCAACTCCTTCCTTCAAATCCACTAACGACGAGCCAAATACATTGAAAAAAACCCATACCCAGATCCAATTATTGTTTCTTCAATTCAAGTACACACAAACAAGAAATCTATACCACCCCGAATAATAACCCTATACCACAATCAACATATAATACAATCAATCTTCCATACACTACGACTACTACTGTATATGCTGCACACAGGATCAAACCACCAACGAAATCACCAACCGATATTATGATACTAACTTAAAAACTATATTTACAAAGAAAGAATCTATATATAACTAAAAAAAATACCCAAAAGATTTCAAAACCCACAGTTCCTCCTCATCAAATCCTCGCCGAAAGTAGCACCTGCCAATAACAATATGATTCAAAAAGTAGCCATTAATTTCACAATTCAAGCCATCCCACGAGCAACAAAATCAAATAAGTTCCATATCCTCGTACCCAAAATTCGATCAATCAAAATCAAACATCCACGAAAAAATAAAAAAGGGCAAAAAGAAACAAAATCGCATGCATCAAAGGGGTACCTCTCTCTCAGTGATCATCGGAGAATTGTCAATTTCGACCCGATGATCGAATTATGCCTGTGATCATCAAAACCTGAGAGAAAATCATCCGAAATTCGAATTAGAAAAATGGCAATTGAAAATGAAAAGGATAAGATTTATCGATCGAGAAGAGAGAGTGAAAAGGGAGAGCGTTGCTTACGGCTTACAGCTTCAATCGCGGTCGTCGGACGGCGACATTGCCGAGATTTTGGCGGCATCAACACCGGGGGGTAGTGAGAGAGGGATAGAGAGAGAAAGATGAAGAGAGAGAAAGAGAGAGAGGAAGAGAAAAAGAGGAGCCCCTTTTTTCCCTATTTCTGTATCTATTAACTTGAAGAAAAAACTATTTCTTTCAAATTTCTCATAAAGAAAACAAAAATTCAAATTCAAATAGCAAGATTAATTTACTCAAAATGGGTAAAAGAAGAAAGGAAAAATCTTGTGTGGATTTTCTCCCTCTTGAATTTGTGTACTTTGGATTAGATTTAGAAGAGAGCTTAATAATATGGACGATTTTATCGAGTGTTATATTAATATTTGAATTTTGTTGGGAAGATAGGAGGAGGGCAAGGAGAGAGGGATTGTGCGATAAAGGAGTTTGGTGAATTGACGAAGGACGGTGAACGGTAGTGATATTGGTGTAACATTTGAAGGGGGGAAAAAAAACTCTTAATTTTATAGTCTCAAACTATTCTTTCGCAATTATTTGCATTATCCAAATTTGACATTGATTTCAAAAATCTTTAAATGTAACTTTTCGATTTGAAGGCCTCAAACTTGTGGTATTAATACAATGATTTAACATTTGATAGTTTTGTACTATGATTTAAAACAATTTTGGAAGTACTCTTCATTAACTTCCCTCATAAGAGTGGAATTGTGGAAATTTTTGTGGCCTCAGTCATTGGTCATATTTTGACAATAATCTCCATGAAAATACAAATAAATGAAAGCATTTCTTTTAAGAAAAATCATAATAATACATGCATTTTAATTTATATAGCTTTTTGATAAATCAATGGTCAAAGAAATAGATTTTGACCTACAAATTTTAGAACAAGCCTAAATGGAGCGATGTGTTTATAAATAACGGTAAGGAGTTGTCAACTTTTTCACTATTTTACTCACCTATCCGTATTTCACCTTCTCAAATGAAAAGTCGATTCAAAAGATATATTGAATAAAAACACAAATATATTATTGGATTATTGCTTTTGAAAAAATAGTTTCAAAGTAAACCACTCTATTAAAATTAGCTACTCTATTGTATATATCATCAATGGTCTATATTCGAAAATTGCAAAAAGTCTACATGGGAAGGTCAAATTTGGACAGATGGAGTAACAAAAAAGTGATCACAATTTGGATAGTAAAATTTTCTGATCAAAATAGTTATTTAAAAGAAACCTTTATAAAAACAGTGTAAGTAAAAAAAGAAAAATGAAATTTTATTGAAAAGAATAAATCGAACCACACAACAATAAGATGTCGTTGAGCAAATTAAACCGTCCCTTATTAGTTTTCTTTCATTTTCAGCATATCAAACCCCTCCCCCCTCCAACCTCATCCTCTTCCTTCAAATTAGCGAACTTGTTTGGTGAGTGACAAGGATCACAAATTCACAATATTATCTCCATTGATCGTTAAGTTTCACTATCATCGTATTGACAAAATTAATTCCCATTATAAACAAATTTTTATATCCCATCAAAAAAAACATACTATACTATAGGGTGCTCATTTCAACTTACAAGCTAGGTATTGAGTTCAATTAAGCACAACACTTTTTCAAACTCTTTTTTTTTTCCTCACATATCACTATTCAATCTGTTCTATTTAGTTATGTTCTGTTCAACATATTTTAATTGAAATAAACACACCCTCTAATTACTAATTAATGGATCTATATCATCCAAAGTTTCATTCTTTACAAGTTATCTAAAATCCTTGAATCTTAATCTTTTATTTGATTTATTAACTAGTAATACTTTATATCATATCATTTAAAACAAACATTCTTAATTTCTCAACTACTATTTGTGATCGAATAAATCCACTTTGAAAGAAAGGAGGTAGGTTTACCAACAACTAGTTGGTATAAGTGGTTCGACATGCTCATCCATTAAGCAAAAACAAAAATTCGACTCTTATAAATTAAAAAACTACTCCATTTGATAATGTTATTTATCCTTTCGTAAATCAACTCAGTACGAATAAGACCCGAACCTGTGATTCAAACCGAAATAAAGAAATGAAAGTTGGTTGTCGGCAAGATTTGGGCGCCATGTCAAGTGCACATCCTCGTCAAGTTCCCGATCTCTCGAACTCTGGACAATATTGCCCATTACGCAATTTTAGTTGGTAGTGTTTAGCCCAAAGATCTCAGAGCATGGGAAGTGACAAAACAGTAGGTGCCATACCAATACCATGACCACACTGCCATTAGATTTCTATATGGGAAGTGCATGTACCTGAGCATTTATTTTATTTAAGTCATTTACTATTACTACTACTATATTCAATCAATGAATCCACAATAATGGCTTAACAATGCCTTTTTAGTAGCTGGATTTTTCAATTGAAAATAGGAGTATGCATCATCTCAAAAGGCTTGTGGCCTTTACTATGTTTTAGAAGTAGCCTTTTGGTCCTAATCATATATCATTCATAATCACCTCACATGAAAATGGTATTATTAAAGCACTTTGAGACAGCCCATATGTCCCTTTTCGTCACATTGCTTTTCAACATCATGGGTTGATGCACTATTTAATTTGTTTAATGGTATCATATCTGATTATGATATTCTATCTGTCCGTATTTAGTTGTCACATTATACAGATGTCATCCTTAAAATTGAGATTTTACTTATAGACTTTACGTTCGTTGAACTCACAAGTACAATTCATTACTATGCTTAGATATGTGACTATTCTTTCCATCCATCAACAAATAGTAAGCTTGGTAATGAAGTTCGATGGAGATAGTATAATACATATTAGAATTTGAATAAGAATGTAAGAAACACTGTGGGGCCTCAATTATCCCAAAAAAAAAAAAATACTGAAATTAAGATTGTAGAATAATACACAATCTACCTCATTTGAGCAGAGATGTAGTGCGGCAGGGTCGTGTCCACCTAAGATCTACACCCCAAAAAAAAAATGAACGCGAGAAGAGACTCGTTTGGTTTTGTACAAATTGGATATATGAATAGATCATATGAGTCTAGCGAGTCTAAAATAAGGCTTTTCATACATGTACTTTTGTTATATTTTACGTTTTTTTGTTAGATTAACTTAGAACTTAGAGTTTTAAATGATAATCTCAAGCCTTTATAAGTTTAGTAATAGGAGGTTTAATCGACTAATACTTTGTCTAGCTACGTAAAATCCATATCCACAGGGGAGTATTTTAGAACTTATATTGATTATCTAATATATGAAATCTTAACAAAAGTTATTGATATTATCACGATTCTTACAACAATAACATTTCTTAAAATTTCCCATACTACTCATTTCAAATATATGATTTGTAATCTTGGATGATTACATATATATTGTTCAGTCTACCTCAACTTGCTCATAATGAATGCAAGAAGTTATTAGTACTCAATAGTATACTTAAGAGCATTCATCATACTAATATTTAAGAGCAAGTTAAGTGGACTCGTACAACTATTTGTGTATATTGCTTTACAGTGGTTATTTATGTTGGTACGGAAAGAGTATAAGTCAATAATAACCTTTCTCAAAATAAATACTCATGTAAGTTGCGGAATTCCACGCGTAACTTTCATTTGAGAATGTAAGGAGTATCATTATCGACCACTGGGTATTGGCCCATTATCATCCCTGCATTTGGGCCATTTACATGTTTATAGTGATTGGACTCGTACATAGCCCAAATAAGTTTCACCAACCGAAACCCAATTTATTTATGAAACGAAAGCTAGCAAAGCCCAATATACTTGACGAAGCCATACTAAATCTACCGTGTGTCCAGGTTCTTAGTCTTACTTCAGTCAAAGTCAATCTTATATTTGGTCAACCATCACATGTATAATTTTTTTTTTTTTTTTTTTTGTTTCACAAACAAGGGTATCCACCGTCGACAACAGTGACTATTCCCCGCGCTGACTTGTAGGCACCTCAAAGGGTGAGACAGCTGGCCAAGGGATTTAAGGCTACTCTATACCCAAGGTGGGATTCGAACACCCGATCTTGGTTAAGGGTGGATGAGTCCCTATCCACTCAACCACACCCCATTGATTACCATCACATGTATAATTAAGATGACCATGATCCCATGATCATATATTCATATCCTAATGATAGGCCACGTCATGTGTTCAGACTTACAACTTGAACAATAAAAGAGTTTCTATTGACCTTGCAAGAAAGAAAAGTTTGACCAATTGATAAACCAACTATAAGTTATACATAATGTTATGAGTTTAAATATCCTGGAAAGCCTTTACACAAATTTATTTCATGAAAAACCTGAAATTGTGAATTAGGAGTTGTCCACCGTGCATTAGGGAGTGCCCTTTAACCTCACCCAAGGAGGAAGGGAAAAAAAATGATAACCCACTTAAAATTATACTCAAGTAAGACTTGTTTATTTCCTCTGCTTTTTCAATTGAAAGTTACGCTTTCCTTTTAGGACCGTTAATTGAGAATTATACTTCCTATTTTGGTATATTTTGCCATGAAATTACCTAGATAACCTTACCATATCCCTTCAAATGTCACTGTCAACTTCCCGCTTGCACACTTTCTCTCTCGTTCAAATGTCACCTTCAACCTTTATAAGGGGTTATTTGAATACTTTGCCTATTTCCTTAAATCTAAAATGAATAGTGTGTGTAACTTTCAAATGTCACCATTAACTTCTCGCTTGCACGCACACTTTCTTTCTTGTTCAAATGTCACCATCGACCTTTACAAGGAGTAATTTGAATATTTTGCCACTTTTTTACAAAGGGGTAATTTGAATACTTTACCTCTTTCTTTAAATCTAAAATGAGTAGTGTGTGTAATTTTCAAATGAGAACTAAGGGAGTAATAATTATCTTGTTTAAGTGTAGCTCCACTATTAATCAAGTGGAGTTTTATAATGAAGTTGTTTAAAGAAACTCGATATATGATTTACCAAAACTTATTCGTTTCAAAAGAAATGAACAAGGAAAATTTATTCACTTAAAATCTAATAATGTACTTCCTCCGTCTCCATATATCTTCAACAGTTGTTTTTTCACACATAATAAGGTAGGGGTTGAAAAGAAATTGTCCCTGGATTGCAAGTAGGAGGAGTTTGGTTATTTTATATTTGAGGGTAATAGGGTCAATTTGTTGATAAAGTATGTCTAAAAATAGAAACGCTGAAATTATAGAGGGACGACCCAAAATAGAAACTGTTGAAGCTATAGAGGGATGGAAGGAAAAATTACAAATGACGATTATTTAGTGATGGCATTGTAACATTTTCCGTGGTCAAACTCCAAATATTGCTAATTTTAACATTTTCCATTATGTTCTTTCTACTTTACTCTTGTCCAAATATAAACAAATTTTTTTTCTTGGAGCCTCTTCACACTTCTTAGAAGCACGTATCATTGTTGTTGTCATTCATCCCCACCACTAAAAGATAAAAGTGCTCAAAAACAGAAAAAAGATCAACCGAAAATATATTTTCCCATTAATTCTTGTGAATTCCCAAGGGACAAAGCAAATATTAAAAAACCTTTATTAAACACTAAATACACAAAAGAAACACAAACTTGAGCTACCACCACTCACCAGCATCAGCCACGTCGATAATGACAGATAAAGACAGTTAACATTATTCCCCAAATCAAACGACCCTCATCACTTGGGGTAAAGGAAAATAGTTACCCAACAGGATCCCCTCCCACCTTCCCCACTTTTCGAAATTGATCCGACCTAAAACCGAGCCAAAAAATCAACCCCACTAAACCGAAATCGCTATTATTAAACCGACACGAGTAACGCCAGCAAACCATTATGACACTAAACTTACAAAAATCAACCCAGAAAAACCGATTCTAACTGAAGCTGAGAGTGTTATAGTTAAACCCGATACGACCAACCCGTTTGCCAGTACACGGTTGGCGCACTGGATCCCCTCCCAACATCCCCCATTTCCATTCCATTTTCTTTTTCCAAAATTACCCCTCCCAAATTCGCCTCGCTGCCACTACCTGACTACCCCAAACCTTCGGAACGTGGTCTTTCTCTTTCTTTCTCTCTCTCCTCCGCCATTGACACTGCTTTCGATTCTCAAGCAAAACGATCTGGTTTTTTTCGAAGCTTTTTGAGCAGCAGCTTTCACCGGGAAACTGCAATTGAGAGAATCAGAGAAATCTCCAGTACATTCTAGAGCAGAGATCTCTGGCGGTGGTTGAGGCGGTGGCGATGGCGGCGGATTCGCCGAAGGAGGTGGAGATAGATACTTCGTCGAGTTCTTCAAGTGAAGGTCAAGTTCCTGTTCATGGTGAAATTGTCGGAGGGAGCCAGAGCCAGAGCAAGAGCAAGAGCAAGAGCAAGAGCAACCATGGGAGTGAACTCGATCAAAGTGGCAGCAACAGCAACAGCGACAGCAACAATAACGGCTCTTCTGGTAACTGTCCATTTTTTCGCTTTGTTCTTTGTCTGTTTGATTGATGCTTTGATCATACGGCTTTTGTGGAAAATGCCAAAGAGAAAACAGTGCAGTACTTAATTGACTTAGCCGTTTGCAATTCAGCAATTTTTTTGCTTTTTATTATTATTTTATTTTTTTAGTTTTTGGGCTATATTAGTGACTGGTAAATGTCTTAATAATTTCTCGACATTGTGGATTTCTTTCGGTTTTTAGATAAATTTTTTGAAACTATTGGACTGACAATGTTTTATTTAGAGGACTGCTAACAATTTGAAGGTGTATAAATCATTTTATCATCACAAAAAAAAAAAAGATGATAATTGTTGATTATTTGTTAATATAGTTTGGGACATGATATTCAAAGAATGTGTATCGAAATGTCTTTTATTAGGAAAACTGAAAAATATGAACAAAGGTGGGCAACTCTTTGTAGTTTTGAAACACTTTCCAGAAAATAAATCATCCTTTGATTGTAATTTTGATATATAGTATATGAATTGAAATGAAAAAGATTTCAACTTATTGACTAGCTCTCTAAGGACTCACTCTTAACCAACACAAAGTCAGCTCCAGGATATGATATATTGACATGCCAAGAATTCAATCAATCAATGGGTTAGAGCTACAGAGACTTGGATATGGTGCATCAAGTGATGGGAGCCCATGGAATACCAAATTAATGCCATAAAGCTGTTTTCTTCAATTTTTAAGCTAATGACCGAGGACACGGCACATTTACTNTATAGTAGAAAGAACTATTGTAGGTTTACAGATACCTACGAAATAGGATTGTATTCATGATGATACTTGCAAAATAGGCTAATTCCTTTTAGGACATGCCACACCAATGATTATTAAGTCTGCTTCATGTGATGTATTATGCAATTTTGGGTTAAAGTGACTAATTAAGTTAGGAGGTGCCCTTTAGCCACGCCCAAGGAGGAAGGAAGTTCCTCCTTGCAGACACCCAAAAAAAAATAAAAAAATAAAAAAAAATAAAAAATAAAAAATTTAAGGATACAACAACAACAGCAACCCATTATAATCCCGCCTGCGGCAGGATTTGGGGAGGTCTGAATGTACGCAACCCTTAATTTAAGGATGTAAACCTAATTCACTGGGCTTAGTACACACAAAAGTAATATAAAAGCTCTCTGGGCCCCTTTTGGACATGAGGCACCAAAGAAACAACTAATCCATTTGGATAAATAAGGGTTATCCACATCTAAGGATATTTGACACCTTGGGATACAAATTTATTCGAAGTATCATAGTAAACTCCCGATTTTGGGGCATACTTCTGACCCTATTTTTTCAGGGGTTAGCCCTTTGTTTTTTAAGATATGAAACACCTAGAGTATGTGCTGCTGGAGGTACAATAACAATCTCCCTTACTGTCTGTTATTGTTTGTGTAGCCCTTATATATGTCAATATAACTATCTTTATGACGCAATTCTCACTTATCTTCTGTCATTCTTGAAAGTTCTGTCTCATAATAGCCATACACTATGCTATTGAAAGATGAAAACATTTCTCACCAGGCTGAGGAAAACAACTGAATCAAGATACTAAGATGGAAGCTACAAAAGTAACCAACCGAAACGTAGCGTAACTGTTAACAAATTGTTAATTATGGGGTGTGTGGTAAGAGACCTGCTAGTGGCGATTGGGAAGACATCCTTACGGACTTTGAGTCAATAGGCCTTACTGAGAACACCAAAAAGTTGAGAAGACTCTAAATGTGTATAGTTGACACTAATCTACATCCCTTATGCCCAAAATCCAAAGTTTATCTTAATATTGTGCAAATAAGGTAAACCAACTTCTGATTACCAATGAGCCATTAATCCCCATAGAACATTTAAAAATGCACAAAAGAGATTGTTAGCTGTATATATATAAACCAACTTCTGACGAATTCTTATTAAATATAATATTATTAACAGTTATAATAAATGCTCCCTCTGTCCCAAAAAGGCCAAAATTATATTCCCACTTTTGTTGGAAGTCCTTTGGAGAATTATCTTGTATGTCCTTCCTTCAATGTATTCCCACTTTCGTATTGCAACCATTCTTTGGAAGGCAAATGCGTATCTCAAGGTACGGCCATTTGTGCGGGGACTTGGCATTGGGATATTAATGATTTTTGCTAAATTAAAAGTCCAGGATTAGTTATATGTCACTATAATTCCTTGCTTTGCAGCCAACAATGCCAATGAGACAACAGCACAACTTTCCTATCTGTGATGTTTGGAGTAAGTTAATTTGTGTATATAGGAAGTCTAAGGTGTGTCGGTGTATTATAATGGAGTTGTTGCAAACATGTTTGTGGCCTTTGGGAGGTGCAAGAAGAAGAAAATGATGTGTGTAAATGTAATGCTCTTTTGGCATTGTTACGTTGTACTCCCTCCGTCTCCAAATCTCCTAGGCAATTTC